>JAXIVJ010014146.1:0-35243 GCA_036785665.1 Chirona hameri | reverse complement strand
ATGATATCCCAAATTTGGAAATCGGATAATACCGGCCAGCTAGTTGGGCATTCCCCACAGCGCACATGTTCGGTGTAAATCAAATATTTCAAGTTAGAGCCTCTTCAAATGTATTTATCATATAAGAAATACCACGTAAAATAAAACGTATATGAGAAAACAAAACATCTAACATCGAACAAGCATATTATAATGAGGTTGGTAATGTTGAGAAAAAAGTAGATTTAAGGTTTGTGGAAATTGGCCTTTAACAGAGAAAGGTGAGCACTGTCGGCAAGGATTGCAATGATTGCAAGGTATTATCGTCGTGTCTATGATTGTCGCTTATTTTTTGGGTAATAAATTTGTTCGATGATTGAAATGACATCGATTTGGTTAGCTAAACCCTTGTTATTGTGGTCGATATTACCTCGTTGGTTGTTTTTCCATGCTGCAAGATTCTGGTGTGCACACTCTTTTTTTAAAAAGAGTGACAAAAACAAACCGTTTTCGTGCACAATGAGCTACTCATGTTAATAGTTTTATGTTTTGGCATGTCTCAACGATTTTCAGGAAATGGTGTACATTTAATATGAACTTTGACATTTTCTCAAACACTCATAACTTTTGATACACTTGTGTGGATATTCAAAACCGAATTGATTTGCAGTTAATAAGCTGAAAGTCGAATTGATTGTCCATCCGCCATAGGTGCAAAGGTATTACAAAAACGGATCTAATAAACGTTTGAGGCGAGGCAAAAATAAATTTCAAGAAAATTGTAATTCCATTTTAAGGTGTCTGGGGCTACCCACCGGTCGGGGATACCCCACAAATACAAAGCCTTACGGAAACGTCTAAAAATATACCTACGTTACTTTTATCGGAATGTGTCCTTGTAATGCTTATACAGATAAAATTGATTCACCTAGTACTGGGTTTATTGTCCAATATTGGAGTAGCTTCCACAGTTCTTTGAACCATCTTCAAGAGCTTCGGTGCCCCCCCCCCCCCTTCCACCGTTATTATTGTTATGATTTGTTCTTTCGTATATGCCTCTTTACAAATCCTACATTAGATATACAATAGATCCTACTTCCTACATTACTTGTCCGTTCATCGTAACATTCTATTCAATCCGTTTTTGTCAGTCAGCAAAGCACGCTAAAATAACGCACACGATGACGATAATTGCGTTCACCTGAGATAGACATAGGCTACGGGCCGGCCTGCCCAGCCCGGCCTGCCCGGCTCCGAACTCGCGGCTTCTCGGCCCTCTGCGAGCGTCATGCCCAGAGGGCATTGACCCAGCTGACCCGGCCCGCACGGTTCAAACCACGTGACCAAATTGCCTGACGCTAGCCTTTACGCAGGAGCCCCATTCATTCAGCCGACCTCCACCAACCCCAGTCGCGCGGCTGATTCGAGAGCGCTGATTGGCCGCGTGCGGTCATGGCTGGCTGGGGCATCATAGGCGTATGTAGGAATTAAGTTACGAACTTAGACGATAGATGGCTCTGAAGATTGTTTGCAAATTGCAGAAAATTGGGTGATTGGAAAATAAAAAAGAGCGATTCATATTTAGGTAGACAAAGCCAGCGACCAGCACACACAATTTCGAACGATTCTTCCAAACGGTTTAGAAGATATAAGCGATTTGCTGAATAGACACTAGTACCTACCATTACTTTTGCAGTGACCTGTACCTACAATTCGTGTATCTCAGATTTATTATATCGGTGACCTAAGGTCAGGTCAATTGCGTGACCTCCATTTGTCAATGGGAAAATATACCAATGCTTCCTATTCAGAGAATATGCATTAGATCAGGTCAATGTTTTCAAAATCATGTTATTTTAGCTCATTATTGATGACCCAGGTGCAATTTTAGTTCAGTGACCTCTGCAAGGTCAGCTGATGTCATCTGAGGTCACCAGCACTTGTTTGTCATTAGCTATTGATATAATACATATGGATATGGACGACTGGCACCACTGTGTTTGCCTTGTCGAGACGCGTCGCCCCCATATGCAGCATAACCTCCCTGGGTCAAACCTGGTGGCCTTGACCTGAGGTCAAATTTTTAGGCAAACACGATGGTGTTAAAATTATTGTTATATGTGCAACCGATAAAAAGTTATTCACGAACAACTTTTTGGAAGAAAATGTAATTGTGACCTTCGGTGACCTCTGGAGCCTAAAGCATTGACCTGCGCTAAAATTGAGGGCACCAATGGTGATTGCATTTTTCAAGAGCTTTCGATTGCTATTTTTCCGTTTCTTCTTAGCTATCATAGTTCCCGATATTTGGGGGTTTATGGAGCAGTCATATACTTGAAAAATTTGACCTTTGATGACCTCTGGTGACCTCAATATTGACCTGAGCCAAAAATGCCCGAAGTAACTTCGAATGTCCTTGTCGAGAGCTTTCGAATGCTTCTCCCGCGTCTTTCTAGCCCTTTTAGTTTTCGAATTAATGGGGGGTCATTTTGACCCCACCCCTCCCCACCAGGGCGAAGTTGTCTCAGAGGACCACCAGGGCGAAGTTGTCTCAGAGGGCCACCGGGGCGAAGTTGTCTCAGAGGGCCACCGGGGCGAAGTTGTCTCAGAGGGCCACCGGGGCGAAGTTGTCTCAGAGGACCACCGGGGCGAAGTTGTCTCAGAGGGCCACCAGGGCGAAGTTGTCTCAGAGGGCCACCGGGGCGAAGTTGTCTCAGAGGGCCACCGGGGCGAAGTTGTCTCAGAGGGCCACCAGGGCGAAGTTGTCTCAGAGGGCCACCAGGGCGGGGCACTGGCTAATATATCTGTAATTTGCAGCAGCTCGGTATCAGCTCGCTCTGGCAGAGGTGTACCGATATTGTATGCCGACACCGTTCCGAGAAAGAAGCCGATCTGAAATCGGTAGCTGGAACCTGGAATGAAGGCATAACAGGGGCCTCAGCCCTGTAGAGGAAACAGTGCCTTATTGTCCAGTGTCTAGTATGCAAGCCGATAAGCTGATCTCCAGCCCTGATCCCCAGTACAGCATGAGTTCAACACCTCCAGACCCGCGCAGCAAGTTTCGGTCGACTTCTCGAGCTCTGTTCCTGCGTTTCATCTCCCTGATCCTGCCGCCTGTCCTGGAGTCTCATCTCCCTGATCCTGCCGCCTGTCCTGGAGCCTCATCTCTCCGATTCTACCGCCTGTTCTGGAGCCTCATCTCCCTGATCCTGCCGCCTGTCCTGGAGTCTCATCTCCCTGATCCTGCCGCCTGTCCTGGAGCCTCATCTCTCCGATTCTACCGCCTGTTCTGGAGCCTCATCTCCCTGATCCTGCCGCCTGTCCTGGAGCCTCATCTCCCCCGATCCTACCGCCTGTCCTGGAGTCTCATCTCCCTGATCCTACCGCCTGTTCTGGAGCCTCATCTCCCCGATCCTACCGCCTGTTCTGGAGCCTCATCTCCCCGATCCTACCGCCTATTATGGAGCCTCATCTCCCTGATCCTACCGCCTGTTCTGGAGCATCATCTCCCTGATCCTACCGCCTGTTCTGGAGCCTCATCTCCCTGATCCTACCGCCTATTCTGGAGCCTCATCTCCCTGATCCTACCGCCTGTCCTGGAGCCTCATCTCCCCGATTCTGCCGCCTGTCCTGGAGCCTCATCTCCCTGATCCTACCACCTGTTCTGGAGCCTCATCTCCCCAATTCTGCCGCCTGTTCTGGAGCCTCATCTCCCCGATCCTACCGCCTGTCCTGGAGCCTCATCTCCCCGATTCTGCCGCCTGTCCTGGAGCCTCATCTCCCTGATCCTACCGCCTGTCCTGGAGCCTCATCTCCCTGATCCTACCGCCTATTCTGGAGCCTCATCTCCCTGATCCTACCGCCTGTCCTGGAGTCTCATCTCCCTGATCCTACCGCCTATTCTGGAGCCACATCTCCCCGATTCTGCCGCCTGTCCTGGAGTCTCATCTCCCTGATCCTACCGCCTGTCCTGGAGCCTCATCTCCCCGATCCTACCGCCTATTATGGAGCCTCATCTCCCTGATCCTACCGCCTGTTCTGGAGCCTCATCTCCCTGATCCTACCGCCTGTTCTGGAGCCTCATCTCCCTGATCCTACCGCCTATTCTGGAGCCTCATCTCCCTGATCCTACCGCCTGTCCTGGAGCCTCATCTCCCCGATTCTGCCGCCTGTCCTGGAGCCTCATCTCCCTGATCCTACCACCTGTTCTGGAGCCTCATCTCCCCGATTCTGCCGCCTGTTCTGGAGCCTCATCTCCCCGATCCTACCGCCTGTCCTGGAGCCTCATCTCCCCGATTCTGCCGCCTGTCCTGGAGCCTCATCTCCCTGATCCTACCGCCTGTCCTGGAGCCTCATCTCCCTGATCCTACCGCCTATTCTGGAGCCTCATCTCCCTGATCCTACCGCCTGTCCTGGAGTCTCATCTCCCTGATCCTACCGCCTATTCTGGAGCCACATCTCCCCGATTCTGCCGCCTGTCCTGGAGCCTCATCTCCCTGATCCTACCGCCTGTTCTGGAGCCTCATTTCCCTGATCCTACCGCCTATTCTGGAGCCTCATCTCCCTGATCCTACCACCTGTTCTGGAGCCACATCTCCCCGATTCTGCCGCCTGTTCTGGAGCCTCATCTCCCCGATCCTGCCGCCTGTACTGGAGCCGACCGCGAGCTCGGGCCTGCCAGGTTCGCGGCTCACTTTCTCACACTCACGGCCGGCAGACACGGCCAGCGCTGTCGCAGCGGGCGGCCTGATTGTAAACGATAAATTCGCCCGCTTTTTTACGGCTGTAGTGACATGAGCCGGCCGGCCGGCAGACTCATCATAATCAGCAGCGACCGCAGCGATCTAGCACTTCACACGGCACAGGATACCGTATAGCGCCTGACGGCCCATTACGGGGCGGTAATTAAACCAAGATTTAAACGTTCATTCCGGCGACCGGACAGCCGCAGAAGAAATGTACCGTTTGGTGCACACGGACCAGCGCCCACTCCGGAGCCACTAGCCGCACCTTGGGCGATCCGCACAGCGTAAATATGAGTTTACTGTTGACGTTCACACAGAAGCTGATTAAACAACAGATGGCCCCACATGTACACCACATGCATATGCATATGCATGCATATTACTCCTTTTACCCCATGCATATCTAAGTCAGCCACCGACTGTCCGTGACAACCAACACTGCCTGGTTTAATTGCCAGTGCGACGCTGGAACCCGGGCACCCCTGGCGATCTGGAGCTGGAACCCGGGCACCCCTGGCAATCTGGAGCTGGAACCCGGGCACCCCTGGCGATCTGGAGCTGGAACCCGGGCACCCCTGGCGATCTGGAGCTGGAACCCGGGCACCCCTGGCAATCTGGAGCTGGAACCCGGGCACCCCCTGGCGATCTGGAGCTGGAACCCGGGCACCCCCTGCCGATCTGGAGCTGGAACCCGGGCACCCCCTGCCGATCTGGAGCTGGAACCCGGGCACCCCCTGCCGATCTGGAGCTGGAACCCGGGCACCCCTGGCGATCTGGAGCTGGAACCCGGGCACCCCTGGCGATCTGGAGCGCCCTTCCCACCCGCAGGCGGTGCAGCAATGTCAGTCCGTTCGCCGCGGCAGAGTTTCACCCTCCATGCGCGACCGCACTCCGCCGCTGCGGCCAGCTGCTGCGCCCTGTGCCGGGTGGCTAGAGAAACATCACCTGCCGAGGGACAGGATCACGATAACTTCTAAATTTGCACAGGGAAAACCAGCACAATAAAGCTTGGAAGCTTTAGAGCCAAGGACCGAGGGCAGGAAGGCTTTCGATGCACCTATATATATATTTGTCGGTAGTCCAATTGCGTAGACCAAAAACTCTTCTTAACGACCGGGGGTGCAATAGATAAATACAATCTGCGTTATTTTCACAGACTGAATCAACGCTTTCCGTAGTCGTGTCGCAAATTTCGTGTCGATTTTTCATCTCCGACCACACACACGACGCCATGACACCATGTTGCCCGTCTCCCGGGAGGCCGCCACGCGCCGTGATCACCGCAGCCGCGTCACGAACGCCGCGAGTCGTGACCGGCGCGGCAGAGGTGTCTCCAGCGCACACCGATCGCCGCCGAAACGTACAGTTGCGAAACGCACGCCGCCGAAGCTGCGCCACCGTCGCCGCCGATGATGGCGAGGCTTGAGCAATTGCACTGTTCGGCGCAGGCAGGACTAACGTGGCGTAACGAAGGTAATTGCGCTGCGGAGGACGTCGCGATAGCTAGACACGACTATGGTGCACCGAAAATAGTACTTCGCACGGTCAATGGGAACGCTGGACGGAAGGGAGGAAGCTACCATTTGGTAACATAACGTCATCGGCCATAAGGTTATCGCATCTAAGGTGCCTTTGGGCGAGTTCCCTCACGGCTAGAAAACATGTCTAGCATCTAGCCAACAACGATTGGTATAACTCCAATCGGCTGGACGAGTTTGAACCAAAGACGCCACACATAGTGTGCGCACGGCAAACAGTGGTGGACGCGGTCGTTTCTTTATAACTTGGCAGAATTAAGGGGTCTAGTTACGCTAAGTAATTTCAACACAGGACTAGTGGGCCTCTTTGAGAAAAAAAGGTGATGTGGCCTGGCCTCCCGTCTGTGGGTTGTTATGAAACACCGAGAAGTGTGAAGTGTATATGTATGTGTGTCTGTACGTGTATTATGCGAGATTGATATGAGTACCCCACCACAATTCGGAAGGTGCGCAAGCTGTGTGTTAGATTTGTCAAAAGCATGTACAAAACTCATCCTTGATAATGTGCTAGCTACGAAAGCTCGGATCTTTTCACTTCGTATATTTGGTATACAATAAAGATATGACTGCCATATTATGAGCATATTTCTTCAACTTATTATTCTCACAATGGCATCAGCTATCATCTCACACATCACAAACTTTTAGAAAAAGTGGCATTTCCCCGAAACTTGTTTCGGGTCCTCACAACGGTTGTTTACGTTACAAGCAGCCTGCGTACAGATGCCTAAAGTCCGTCGTTGTGTGTGCAATAGTTTCCATATCCAAGCTACCATATGCATGACGTCATAATCGTCATGAAATTCTCGATGGCCATGAACGAGAAAGAGAAACACGCCCATTTTTGGACGGATATCCATCTATCGTCCAAACAAATGCCATATCCGTTTTTTCAGCTCGAAATATCCCGTATAACAAAATTTCAAGACAACTTTCAAGATGACCTATTCCCTTTAACCCTCGCCTACGAGGGGGTCATAAAACGACCCCCCCCCCCCCTGAGGTTTTTCTTGCATAACTTTGTAGACATGCAGCGCATCTTGCTGAAATTTTCAGTAGCTAAGTATACAACAATTATACGTATGCTGTAAAAAATTCCATTGAAATTGGTTGAGAAATTTGGGAAATAATTATGTTTTGATGACGTCATGTTGGTGGAAAAACGAGTTTTTTTAATAAAAAAAATCGTAGAAAACAGAGTTTTGAAGCAAATTCCAAACGCAATTAAGCAAAGATATAAAATGTAATTTTCTTTAAAATGGCAATCTCGGGTTTTCGAAATTTTGGGTTTTTGACCCCAAAAATGAACAAAAACTGATTTTTTTGTGAAAAATCACCACAAAATCAAAATTTTCAAAGATGTTATAAAAAACGGAATATATGTGAGAGAACCGAGTATGGAAAATACTCAAACCAAATTTCAAAGAAATATCTCTATTTTTGACTGAGTGATGGCTCCCAAGTGTAAGAAATTAATGAAATTAATTTAAGTAAGAAATTATATGTATTAATTTCTTAATAATAAGTAAGAAATTAATGAGTCATTTTTTATAATAACTTTTTTTCACTTTTGTTTACTAGTTACGTATAAATAATTACCTTTTCTGTATTTCTGAGACAGAACTGGTCTAGGAACATGTCTTTTTATTTACATTTATCAATTTCTCATTTTGAGGTTTTCTGACAAAGCAAAATCGCTGTTCTGGACGTGGTCGATCGAGGTCATTCACTTGACCTGGAAGGTCACCCGTTGACCCGAAACCTAAGAATTGCATACCGTTAGATTCCAAACATGACAGGTAACATGTTGGTTCTTACCGCGTTGCTCTATGTTGCTTGGTTTGGAAGTTAACAGGGGGTCTTTTTAGGACCCCCCTCCCCTCCCCCGTAGGGCGAAGGTGAAAAAGCTCCCGTAGGGCGAGGGTTAACCCTCGACCTACGGGAGCTTTTTTCACCTTCGCCCTACGGGGGGCCTGACATGCCACCCCTGTTAACTTCCGAACCAAGCAACTTAGAGCAATGCGGTAAGAACCAGCATGTTGCCTGTCATGAGAGGAATCTAACAGTATGCGATTTTTAGGTTTCAGGTCAACGGGTGACCTTCCAGGTCAAGTGAATGATCTCGGCTCGACCACGTCCAGAACGTCGATTTTGCTAGTCAGAAAACCTAAAAATTAGAAATTGATAAATGTAAATAAAAAGGAATGTTCCTAAACCAGTTTTGTCTCCGAAATACAGAAAAGGTAATTATTTGTTCGTATCTTGTCAAAAAAAGTCAAAAAAAGTTATTTTAATAAAATGACGTCATGAGTTTCTTACACTTAGAGAGCCATCACTCAGTCAAAAATAGAGAGATTGCTTTGAAATTTGGTTTGGGTATTGTCCACGCACAGTTCTCTCACATATATGCCGGTTTTTCTAACATCTTTGAATTTTTTTATTTTGTGGTGATTTTTCAAGCAAAAAAAATAGGGGTCAAAAACCCCAAATTTTATAAATCCGATATAGCCATTTTAAAGAGAATGCCATTTTGTATCTTTGGTAGATTGCGTTTGCAATTTTCTTTAAAACTCTCTTTTCTACAATGTCAAATATTTATCGTTTTTTCCACCAACATGACGTCATCAAAACATTATTTTTTTCTCAAACATTATTGATCAATTTACCATCCAGTCAACGACAAATGGCTAACTCGAGCCGGAGTGCGAACTTCAATCGACGACTCGAACATCGACTCGAACATCTACTCGAATATCGACTCGAACATCATCCTCCACAGGACGGGCGGGCTCCCGTGAAAATTCGGGTAGGCGTGTTTACCAACTGAGCTACGGGGAGGCTGCAGGCTACGAGGGATTCTGCAGGCTACGGGGGAGGCTGCAGGCTACGGGGAGGCTGCAAGCTACGGGGGAGGCTGCAGGCTACGGGGGAGCCTGCAGGCTACGGGGAGGCTGCAGGCTACCGGGGAGGCTGCAAGCTAAGGCAGAAGCTGTAGGCTACAGGGGAGGCTGCAGGCTGGCTCAGGCTGAGGGAGGCTGCAGGCTGGCTCAGGCTGGGGGAGGCTGCAGGCTGGGGGAGGGTGCAGGCTGGCTCAGGCTGGGGGAGGCTGCAGGCTGGCTCAGGCTGGGGGAGGCTGCAGGCTGCCTCAGGCTGAGGGAGGCTGCAGGCTGGCTCAGGCCAGGGAGGCTGCAGGCTGGCTCCGACCGGGGAGGCTGCAGGCTGGCTCCGGCCGGGGAGGCTGCAGGCTGGCTGAGGCTGCAGGCTGGCTGAGGCTGGGGGAGGCTGCATGCTGGCTCAGGCTGGGGAGGCTGCAGGCTGGCTCAGGAAGGGGGAGGCTGCAGGCTGGCTCAGGCTGAGGGAGGCTACAGGCTGGCTGATGCTGGGGGAGGCTGCAGACTGGCTCAGGCTGGGGAGGCTGCAGGCTGGCTCAGGCTGGGGGAGGCTGCAGGCTAGCTCAGGCTGGGGAAGGTTGCAGGCTGGCTCAGGCCGGGGAGGCTGCAGGCTGGCTCAGGCTGAGGGAGGCTGCAGGCTGGCTGAGGCTGGGGGAGGCTGCAGGCTGGCTCAGGCTGGGGGATGCTGCAGGCTGGCTGATGCTGGGGGAGGCTGCAGGCTGACTCAGGCTGGGGGAGGCTGCAGGCTGGCTGAGGCTGGGGGAGGCTGCAGGCTGGCTGAGGCTGGGGGAGGCTGCAGGCTGGCTGAGACTGGGGGATGCTGCAGGCTGGCTCAGGCTGGGGGAGGCTGCAGGCTGCCTCAGGCTGAGGGAGGCTGCAGGCTGGCTCAGGCCGGGGAGGCTGTAGGCTGGCTCAGGCCGGGGAGACTGCAGGCTGGCTCCGGCCGGGGAGGCTGCAGGCTGGCTGAGGCTGGGGGAGGCTGCAGGCTGGCAGAGGCTGGGGGAGGCTGCAGGCTGGCTCAGGCTGGGGGAGGCTGCATGCTGGCTGAGGCTAGGGGAGGCCGCAGGCTGGCTCAGGCTGGGGGAGGCTGCAGGCTGGCTGAGGCTGGGGGAGGCTGCAGGCTGGCTGAGGCTGGGGGAGGCTGCAGGCTGGCTCAGGCTGAGGGAGGCTGCAGGCTGGCTCAGGCTGGGGGATGCTGCAGGCTGGCTCAAGCTGGGGGATGCTGCAGGCTGGCTCAGGCTGGGGAGGCTGCAGGCTGGCTCAGGCTGAGGGAGGCTGCAGGCTGGCTCAGGCTGGGGGAGGCTGCAGGCTGGCTCAGGCTGGGGGAGGCTGCAGGCTGGCTCAGGCTGAGGGAGGCTGCAGGCTGGCTCAGACTGAGGGTGGCTGCAGGCTGGTTTCGGCTGGGGGAGGCTGCAGGCTGGCTCAGGCTGGGGGAGGCTGCAGGCTGGCTCAGGCTGGGGGAGGCTGCAGGCTGGCTCAGGCTGAGAGGAGGCTGCGGGCTGGCTCAGGCTGGGGGAGACTGCAGGCTGGTTCAGGCTGAGGGAGGCTGCAGGCTGGCTCAGGCTGGGGGAGGCTGCAGGCTGGCTCAGGCTGGTTCAGGCTGAGGGAGGCTGCAGGCTGGCTCAGGCTGGGGGAGGCTGCAGGCTGGCTCAGGCTGGGGGAGGCTGCGGGCTGGCTCAGGCTGAGGGACGCTGCAGGCTGGTTCCGGCTGGGGGAGGCTGCAGGCTGGCTCAGGCTGGGGGAGGCTGCGGGCTGGCTCAGGCTGGGGAGGCTGCAGGCTGGCACAGGCTGAGGGAGGCTGCAGGCTGGCTCAGGCTGGGGGATGCTGCAGGCTGGCTCAGGCTGGCTCAGGCTGGGGAGGCTGCAGGCTGGTTCAGGCTGAGGGAGGCTGCAGGCTGGCTCAGGCTGGGGGAGGCTGCAGGCTGGCTCAGGCTGGGGGATGCTGCAGGCTGGCTCAGGCTGGGGGAGGCTGCAGGCTGGCTCAGGCTGAGGGAGGCTGCAGGCTGGCTCAGGCTGAGGGAGGCTGTAGGCTGGCTCAGGCTGGGGGAGGCTGCAGGCTGGTTCAGGCTGAGGGAGGCTGCGGGCTGGCTCAGGCTGGGGCAGGCTGCAGGCTGGCTCAGGCTGAGGGAGGCTGCAGGCTGGCTCAGGCTGAGGGAGACTGCAGGCTGGCTGAGGCTGGGGGAGGCTGCAGGCTGACTCAGGCCGGGGGAGGCTGCAGGCTGGGGGAGGCTGCAGGCTGGCTCAGGCTGGCTGAGGCTGGGGGAGGCTGCAGGCTGACTCAGGCCGGGGGAGGCTGCAGGCTGGCTGAGGCTGGGGGAGGCTGCAGGCTGACTCAGGCCGGGGGAGGCTGCAGGCTGGCTGAGGCTGGGGGAGGCTGCAGGCTGACTCAGGCCGGGGGAGGCTGCAGGCTGGCTGAGGCTGGGGAGGCTGCAGGCTGGCTCAGGCTGGGGGAGGCTGCAGGCTGGCTCAGGCTGGCTCAGGCTGGGGGAGGCTGCAGGCTGGCTCAGGCTGGCTGAGGCTGGGGAGGCTGCAGGCTGACTCAGGCCGGGGAGGCTGCAGGCTGGCTGAGGCTGGGGGAGGCTGCAGGCTGGCTCAGGCTGGGGGAGGCTGCAGGCTGGCTCAGGCTGGCTCAGGCTGGGGGAGGCTGCAGGCTGGCTCAGGCTGGCTGAGGCTGGGAGAGGCTGCAGGCTGACTCAGGCCGGGGGGAAGCTGCAGGCTGGCTGAGGCTGGGGGAGGCTACAGGCTGGCTGAGGCTGGGGGAGGCTGTAGGCTGGCTCAGGCTGGTTCAGGCTGGGGGAGGCTGCATGCTGGCTCAGGCTGGCTGAGGCTGGGGGAGGCTGCAGGCTGACTCAGGCTGGCTGAGGCTGGGGGAGGCTGCAGGCTGGCTCAGGCTGGGGGAGGCTGCGGGCTGGCTCAGGCTGGGGAGGCTGCAGGCTGGCACAGGCTGAGGGAGGCTGCAGGCTGGCTCAGGCTGGGGGAGGCTGCAGGCTGGCTCAGGCTGGCTCAGGCTGGGGAGGCTGCAGGCTGGTTCAGACTGAGGGAGGCTGCAGGCTGGCTCAGGCTGGGGGAGGCTGCAGGCTGGCTCAGGCTGGGGGATGCTGCAGGCTGGCTCAGGCTGGGGGAGGCTGCAGGCTGGCTCAGGCTGAGGGAGGCTGCAGGCTGGCTCAGGCTGAGGGAGGCTGTAGGCTGGCTCAGGCTCGGGGAGGCTGCAGGCTGGTTCAGGCTGAGGGAGGCTGCGGGCTGGCTCAGGCTGGGGCAGGCTACAGGCTGGCTCAGGCTGAGGGAGGCTGCAGGCTGGCTCAGGCTGAGGGAGACTGCAGGCTGGCTGAGGCTGGGGGAGGCTGCAGGCTGACTCAGGCCGGGGGAGGCTGCAGGCTGGGGGAGGCTGCAGGCTGGCTCAGGCTGGCTGAGGCTGGCTGAGGCTGCAGGCTGACTCAGGCCGGGGGAGGCTGCAGGCTGGCTGAGGCTGGGGGAGGCTGCAGGCTGACTCAGGCCGGGGAGGCTGCAGGCTGGCTGAGGCTGGGGGAGGCTGCAGGCTGACTCAGGCCGGGGGAGGCTGCAGGCTGGCTGAGGCTGGGGGAGGCTGCAGGCTGGCTCAGGCTGGGGGAGGCTGCAGGCTGGCTCAGGCTGGCTCAGGCTGGGGGAGGCTGCAGGCTGGCTCAGGCTGGCTGAGGCTGGGGGAGGCTGCAGGCTGACTCAGGCCGGGGAGGCTGCAGGCTGGCTGAGGCTGGGGGATGCTGCAGGCTGGCTCAGGCTGGGGGAGGCTGCAGGCTGGCTCAGGCTGGCTGAGGCTGGGGGAGGCTGCAGGCTGGCTCAGGCTGGCTGAGGCTGGGAGAGGCTGCAGGCTGACTCAGGCCGGGGGAGGCTGCAGGCTGGCTGAGGCTGGGGGAGGCTACAGGCTGGCTGAGGCTGGGGGAGGCTGTAGGCTGGCTCAGGCTGGTTCAGGCTGGGGGAGGCTGCATGCTGGCTCAGGCTGGCTGAAGCTGGGGGAGGCTGCAGGCTGACTCAGGCTGGCTGAGGCTGGGGGAGGCTGCAGGCTGGCTCAGGCTGGGGAGGCTGCAGGCTGGCTCAGGCCGGGAGGCTGCAGGCTGGCTGAGGCTGGGGGAGGCTGCAGGCTGGCTCAGGCCGGGAGGCTGCAGGCTGGCTCAGGCTGGGGGCGGCTACATGCTCGCTCAGGCCGGGAGGCTGCAGGCTGGCTCAGGCTGAGGGAGGCTGCAAACTGGCTCAGGCTGAGGGAGGCTGCAGGCTGGCTGAGGCTGGGGAGGCTGCAGGCTGGCTCAGGCTGAGGGAGGCTGCAGCGCTGATCACCGTTCTCAGGCGGCGCTGGCCGGATGCTGACGCAAACGTATGTCCCCGATGGAAACTAACCTTGCCTCGCTCGTGATCGGCGGGCTCTAATCGCGTGTTATCGATGCAATTTTTGCGGCATCGGCGCTGGAAATGTTTATACTGCAGCGTGCAAGTTCTCCACTTATCTGGGCGCGAGCAGCGCAAGACAAAGCAGGGTCGTGAGAGAGAGAACGATGCTATCGAAGTCAACCATGATACAGATTCTACGAATAATTAGTGCTTACCAGTTAATGTCAGCAGCGTTTGAGATCTGTGCAAATGTATTATTGCGGTAGAATATAGCAGGCTGCATGTATAACGGACGGCGCCGAGCCAGGACTTAATTTCAGGTTTCGTTATTACACATACCTTCCCACCGTTGGTGAGGCCCCACCTTACTGGATGTCGGCGGAACTAGATCGTATCGCACGATTTGGAGGCAATTCCGAGATACATGCTTTTTATCGCCAATAACACAGGATTTCATCGGAAATTGACGAGAGCGAAAAAGCGGGGATATATGATATACTTCAATATAAGAACAATAACAAGCCCAGCAAGATATAACTTTGTCATAGGATTTTGGCCGCAGAGAAATGTGACGAAGAAAATGTTTTGTGACTATGAGAAACAAAACTGAGACACAACACAGATATGTCATGAAACATACCTGGTCCACTAATTGTTAAGATTGATTTGTTTCGGAAAATCGTAGTTTCACAAGGTAAAAGACAAAAGTTATTTGCTTCACTACACACCCGCACCTATATCCTTGGCCAAAGTATATCGTCTCGTCCACACACTAGGAGCACCAACATCTCCCTAACAGACGGCATCACGTCATCTCTCAAGTTGCGATGTTCTTAAAGGGAAATATTCACCTTTTTATCTACTTTTCTGCATTATAGTATGCATCGTGTATGGTATCAAATTGATCGAGTCTCAATTTAAAATGAAATCACAACTTTTTATATTTCGAAAATTATTTTTTGGGAAATTTAACAAACAAGTACATATACTTCTTTCGGAGTTCATGATCGGTGTTTTCCCTTCACTATTTGGAAGCGCGACATATCTGGCGCTTTTCTTTCTTTTGATCATGGTGTGCCATACCCGGCACCAGCATTCGAGGTTTAGTTCAATCAGTTAACAATAGGTGGAAACACCGTCGCAGTGTTTCACGAAAATAAAACCCACGAAATATTAACTATTTGGTTTTCAACTTAGTTGAAAGATGTTAAATTTGATGAGATGTTCCTTACTCATCGCGTTCGAGTGTTATTCGTCCTTAATTGGCAAAACCATTGTTTACGCTAATATAAGAACCAGCTAACATCTACGTTCAGTTGTGAGCGAAGCGTTATAGTAACCTTGAGCGAAGCATTGCATGCAATCAGCCTGGCAAAGCGACCACGGTATCGAAGGTGAAGGACCCAAATTTAGTTGGTATGGTAATAGAAGTGTCTTCTCTCAGGAGGCAAAGAACATTTTTGATATCATCCTTACTTTTTTAAGATATGTTTGGTATTGCGCCGCCGTTTACCCTAAATCAGGCGATTTCCCGAGGTTTCCCGAGGTTAACCCGGCAGTCACTGGGGTATATTCTGAAACACGACTCACTGTGGGGGGGGGGGGGGGGCTTTTTTTAGCCCCCCCCCCCCCTGGTATCTTCAGAACCAATGATCGCAGCGGGACGCACAAGGCGGCATTCGAAAGAGCTCAATGAGATAAGCCTAACGCAAACTTAAAAATGCCAAATTAAGGTCACATGTCAGGTCACGGTCAAGTCAAACGTCAAAATCGAGGTATTTGAGTTTATGGACAATACTTGCCATCCATGGCCTTCGATTGCGCCTATAATCACCCAAAGTGCTGTCGAAAGTATGATACATATCCCACATGAGCTAAAGTGAGATTGTTGGAAAAGATCAAGGTCAATGTCAGGTCACAAAAGGTCACTACACACAAAATATCTACGAAAGTCATGCAGCACATGTTTTATGGATGCTTTTACGCGTATAATTCGATAGTGGTAGTCATTTTACAACCTGACTTCATTTACGTGAAAATAGTGTCAAGTTCAGGTCAAGTTCAGGTCACTGAAGGTCAAAATTTGAAATTGATAAATCGAAATGAAAAAAGCATGTTTCTATATCAGTGTTATCTAAAACAAACAGTGCTGACATTTATTTGTCTGTATCCGGTCAATAAAAGCCAAAAAACGCAATTTCAAAATATGACTTCATGATTTACCCATACTTTATATGCCATGACCGTCAAAAAAGATGATATCATTTTGAAATTGTGTATGGTAGTTGCCCATATGTTGTTATCTGACATATATTCCGTTTTTTCCAATATCTTTGAAAAATGTGATTTTGTGAGCATTTTGTCCAAAAAAAGTTTTTTTTGTGAAATTTTTGGGGTAAAAAACCAAAATTTGTGAAATTTCGAGATAGCTGGTTTGTAGCCCTTTCAATTTTTTACCTTTTAGCGTTTTTGGATTGCATTTTGCTTCAAATTCAGCATTTGTACGGCTTGGAAAAGTTTAGCCGATTTTGGTGTCAAAATCGTGTTTAGTGACGTCACTAAATTCACTATATCTCGAAAAATTTCTGACGATTTTTTTATTTTTTCTCTCAAAAGGTGTACAAATGATGCCCGGAAAGGTACTGAAATTTTGCCGTCGATATCTGGATCAGTTATTGAGATATTCCTGATATTCCTAAGGGGGGGGGGCTAAAAAAGCCCCCCCCCCCCCCCCCAGTGACTCGCGGGTTAACATTGGAAATAAACAAATAATTGTATCCTAAAATGTCTCAAGCTGCGTCGGCGGTGTTCAGGTCTTTGGCAATAGTGTAGAATGCTAGAACATTGCATAATCTAATAGGATCCAGAGAACATATTTGTTACTTCCTACAGTTGTTCTGCTAGACTTCGAAATGTGCAGTTTTATACCGAAAACCCAAAGGTAGCAGGCCCGGACGGGCGCTCCCCGCCCGGCGCTAGTTCCGCGTATGACACACTATAATAACGTCTCTGATTGGTCCCTGAAACAAATCACCGACACTAAATAGGTCGCCGTTGCGTGCCCAAGTGAACTTCCGATTTCATTGCCAGTTTTGTCATTGTTTGTTGATTTTGTTTAAATAAATGATTATTTTTCATGATAAGCTAAAGCTGTTGTATACAGCTTTACATACAGCTAAAGATGGTGTATACAGCCAGAGACAAAACTATACAAAACGCCTAATGTTGAAAACAAATGAACCCATTTTCAAAAATTGAGGGTCGCAACCACTAACTAGGCCGTCGTAGCGTGCCCAAGTTAACTGCTAATTTGGTTACCTTATTATTCAATGTTTGTGGATTGTTAAGGATGTTGGGGCACATAATCACCAGTAAACGCCTTTTTTGGCGATGACCTAGCGGGCGTGCACTGGTAAAGCTAAAACAGGTTTGAAATATGAAACGGTACGGGAGCACACGTGGTAGTAACACATAGTCCTTTTAGTCCTTTTAGTCCTCCGTAAAAATTGCCAGGCCTCCATGCATGCCAACAAACAAATTAAGTTTTATTAAATTGTACATGACCTCCTTTCTCGAATCCGCCAAAAGGGAGTACGTCCTGAGCGCTGCATGCTTCAGCGTATAAAAAACGAATGCTTAGATAAATCAAGCCATTTTTGATGAAGAATGATTTTTGTTTATTTCGATGTCTGCGGGTGCCACGCGCTGTGGTACCACCCCTATCAGAACGCACCATAACACAATCAAAATTGATTTGATGGTCCTATCCAATGGTGAAACCCCGATCTCAATCGGAGCAGTGGTTGCAAAGTTATTAGCTTCCGAAAGGCGTCTGTATGGCCGGGTCGGGCCGGGTCAGGCCGGGTCAAATGTAAATTTGTTTAGTAAGTTGACGAGAAACCTCACGGGCGCTTCGCGCCCGCTCGGTAACAATAGACTGAGTGCAAAAAATATTTTCCACACAATTTTTTCCACAAACAATACGAGACAAGCCCGGAATTCGAAATTCGTCACCAAGTACTTGCAAATACTGGTCGTTATAAGCGTGGAACGCTTATCAACATTGACTTGAAATATCTCTCGGTAGGAATTGTTATATGTCAAATGCGATAAACTTACAATATATTTTGGTCTCGTCTGTCGATTTCAAGTATTAACTCCATTTTTGTGGAAAAAGGTGAATATTTCCCTTTAAAGCCGAATGGACTGTCTTGCATTGGCTTTGAGTTGACTGACAGCCAAAATAATTCCAACGTAGCAAGATTCCTTTGGTGAGATGAGGCCCCAAAGATTCATCTTTAAAGTACCTTCACCTTCAACATTAGTTTTAAACTGAGATAGCAGTTTTGTAGCCCGTGTTGGGAAACCCCTATCTGCAAGTTTTCTTGACTGAAAAGACTCTCCAGTCGAATATATTTATTTTTTTTGGCGAAGGCATGCGGTGCTGGCGAAAAAATGTGGTGCTGGATCTAGCCCGGGCAGAGGCTATACCATCAGCCAATCAGCTTACAGCTGGTGCTAGCAAGCGAACCGCTGGCCGCCGGTTGGCACATCTCTAATGCGAGTATATCCTTACGCGACTACTTTCGAATCTGATTGGCTGAACCACTTTTTAAATTCGCCTGACGTCAGGGCTCTGACTCAGAGAGTATGCATATAGTTTTGATAAACAATAATAATTTACGGCCTTCTGTCCTGAATCGGCGCGATATATGCCATTTTTGACAATATGAAAAGAAATTGTATTACAAAATATAATCAAATCGTGTTTGGGAAAAAATTCCAAGGTGAACTATTTCCTTTAACCATTCCCTTTTGATGTTTTGTCTGATAAATTGTAGCACCACTGCACCGCCATTTGAATGGGCAAATGGCTGCATCTATTGTAACTGGCTGACCACAGAGTCTCATTTGCCCAGGTCGAACCGGTTACACTGTATCCAAGGATTTTCTAAAGTACGCCGGATTAAATTTGACAACCTTGTTGGATACCAATGCTCTCGTTACTGCTTGGCATTCGGTCGGCCTACATACGAACTATTGCGGGCTGCGTTAAACTACGGAAGCGATCCGTATCAGGGGATCTGCATACGAATGTGAACGTGAACTATAGTCAGACTAAGCAGGTCTGGCTGTGTCTCCAGGTGTTTAATTTCAGCAAACGTTTGTGCTATGTCGGGAACAAAATTAGCAATTCAATGTGCTAGAATGTCACATGTGTATGTGTTAAGTACCTACTGTATAGTTTTAGGTTTACTGCAGTGACTCAGCAAATCATATGGTCAAATTAAAACGGTTAATCGGCAAATCAACAGTTTGTGTATGAGCACCAGAATAGGATCCGGTTAAAAGCAGGAAAGGTGTGCACATATGTGAGAGTCCTATAAGAGACGAAAAGATACTCCTAATACTGTATAAAAACAAAATTACCTTAACGAGAGAAAACAAATGTTAGGATACAATTACAATTGAATCCCCGCGTCCATAAGAGTGCCAATTAGCGGAGAGCGAATTTCGGTGGCAGCAGAGAAAAACAACACGCTCAAAATTAAAACTAATCACCTAGCCGGATGGAGCGCTGGCTAAATCCGATGAATGCGTTAATTTACTCTTTAATCGGCAAAAAACAAGATTGGTTTGAATCCTCGTTTCATCAAGAGCAACATCCGAGCAGGTCAATGCAGCCAATAACGAAATATAACTCGGTTTCCAGTCATCAGGTATAATCAGTAGGTCGACGACTGATGAACGATTAACAACAAATACTGCTCCGCATCTACAGATCCGGCACCAACAAAGCTTGCAACAATACACTTTCTTTTCCCGTTACAATTATACCATCCCAATTTACTTATTTTGCGCTGCAGTCACTAAGAAACCCACAAAGTTCCCTCAACTAATTGTTTACTGACAATCTCGATCCGACATCAAACGGCAGCCCGGCAATCGCGGCGGTTCATCGCTGCGATCCGGCACCCGGCCCCTGAGAGCCCACTGAGGCTTCCGCGGCGTTCGCTGAACAGGCGAGAGTGTTCGCGGGAACGGGATCATGGCCAGGATACGGCACAGCCAGGTGCAGCGGTGGGCAGCATTAACATAAACACATCCTGCTGCACATCCCGGCCCACAGGACACCGAAGAAGAGACCAACGACCAAGCCGTTGCTTACAAGTGATTTATTCAGGTTACCAGGAAGATAATGTACGCGCTAATGAATGATTACAATTTCCCGCTCATTTCGTGCAATCAACCTCCACAAATGTTTAACTCCCGAGCCGGACACCTTCACTTTGTTTCCAAAAACAAGGGTGATCTTAGCACTTTCTAACAGCCCATTCGAATCGCCCACCTAGCAGAACCCGGAGCATTGCATTGAAGGTTGTATGGCACATTCTGCGATTGTCTGAGGAAGGCTTGTAATTTGAAGCAATTATCCATGGATTTATAATATTTACTGAGCGTTTCATAACTTTATACACTTCACAGAAGTCGGAACATTGTTCTTTAAGTCGACGTCAGGCCGCTAGGTTCCAAGTATTCAACAAAATACCGGTATACCTCTTTTGACTGCTGTTACATATGGTGGTAACGGGTGATGATGACCTGTTTGACTCCCTGTTTGTGGTATTGTACAGCATGAATACACACCACCACGCCGAACTACCTCGAGCTAAGGGTGGCGTCACTTCCCACACAAAGAATTTTGCCCGAACAACATTAGTTTTGGCGGGGAAAAAATAACGTAGGATATTATTTGAGCACACCTTGATTATCCCAGGAGTATATTTGAGCGAGTTCGGGGAATTCGCATATCGTTTTCTAGTCAGAATAAACTTTCCAGTAATACATTTGTAAGAATAATCATGCTTAAATTTGTTAGGCTACTTGCAAAATGTCATATATTCCATTACAATATTTTCGGTAGTTTTCGGCTTGTAACTTGATCAGTGGGCGTACAAATATGGTGACTTACGTACCTAATGAAGAAGAAAAAAAGGTGTAAGGTAAAAACATAATCAGAGCGTGGGGACTTCCGATCTTACATGAAATACGCTACTAGTTCAAAATGAGTGCAATGCTGCTTGAACGTTGTCTGCACATGTTAGTATTGGGACAGTTACATTCTAGTGATGGTTTTGAACTCATGCTTTGCCACTATTACAACACTATTACACATACATACATACATACATTACATTACACATATTGAACACTATTACACATACCAGAGGTTATCAATATCCAGCAACTGCACTGATTTTCGCCTCCTTCGCACAGACAGATCTAAAATCTCACACACTGTAGGCATTTCTGTTTTATTATCAACCTTGCACATGCGACCGTGTTTTGAGGCCTGTCTGTCGTGGAATTCACCAGACCACCGCCCTGAGTCGGAACGTGGGAGGGCTGGATCGCACGGTGTCAGCACACGCACCGAACACGGCCACTGGCGACAAAAATCACTCTGCAACACCTGCTAAGTCTCTTAGTGCAGCCAGGTACGCTGTTCAGTGTGTCACCGCTGCGAGGCGCTGGTATTCGTGCACGGTGTGTTATGAACAAACGGGATCATGTTATCAGAGCGCTGCAACTAAGTTCCAGATGTTATCAGAGCGCTGCAACTAAGTTCCAGATGTTATCAGAGCGCTGCAACTAAGTTGCCAGATGTTATCAGAGCGCTGCAACTAAGTTGCCAGATGTTATCAGAGCGCTGCAACTAAGTTGCCAGATGTTATCAGAGCGCTGCAACTAAGTTGCCAGATGTTATCAGAGCACTGCAACTAAGTTGCCAGATGTTATCAGAGCGCTGCAACTAAGTTCCAGATGTTATCAGAGCGCTGCAACTAAGTTGCCAGATGTTATCAGAGCGCTGCAACTAAGTTGCCAGATGTTATCAGAGCGCTGCAACTAAGTTCCAGATGTTATCAGAGCGCTGCAACTAAGTTGCCAGATGTTATCAGAGCGCTGCAACTAAGTTCCAGATGTTATCAGAGCGCTGCAACTAAGTTGCCAGATGTTATCAGAGCGCTGCAACTAAGTTGCCAGATGTTATCAGAGCGCTGCAACTAAGTTCCAGATGTCATCAGAGCGCTGCAACTAAGTTGCCAGATGTTATCAGAGCGCTGCAACTAAGTTGCCAGATGTTATCAGAGCGCTGCACGACGTGACGATGCAAGCGATACAAGCAAGTGTAATGCACCTCGGCTCCGTCCCAAAACATTTAGCGTTTTGTAACTAAAATGGGCGGCATTGTCTTCAGGGCTGCCGGCATGTATGTTTGCACCTTATAAGTTAGGCCTCCAAATGACGGACAATTTGTGCTAGCGCTGGGAACATGGGATGCTGTCAAGCGGCTCCGATTCGCACTCAGTTGGTCAGGCCTAATTCAATGAGAACATTCCGGCTCATGAGAAGTTAACAGGACGGAAAATGCCAGCAGGGCGTCCGTTTTGGCAGACGACCACAAACATGTGCAGACATGTAGTACAAATATCAGCCAAGCGCCCAGTCATTCGACAGAGCAAGCGTCAAACTCATTAGTTCAAAGTCGCGGAAATAATCTTATTCTCAATGGTAAGTAAAGCTAACACAACCAATCAATTAAATAATTAGGAAAAGATTACCGATCACCAAAAATGTTTGACTCAAAATCGAGATCAACAAACTACAGGCGTCTGCACCCAATAACAACGCTAAACAATACACATACGAGTGCATACCACAACACAGCACCACACCACAGCATCACTATAGGACCAGCATTGCCATAACTATTGACTTCAGCCGAATGGCTGAAGTCAATAGTTATGCTTCCTAGAGTATGTGTTGTAGAGAAGGACATGTAGCTGTATTTAGCAGATCGCGAAGCCTTGTCCACAGTGGTGATTATAATAATGAAAAGGCTAGTCTAATGGTAACCCAGACCGGAGATGAGTTCTCGAGGAGTAATCGCATCACTGACAGACCATGTCGGCATGAAGCCCCAGGCGTAGGAGGAGTCGCCACGGGCCAAGTGATGCAATAATGCAACATGTCCAGCCATCTCCAAATGAGGACCCAGAGATCGGTGTGGATCCAAGCCGATTTTAACTACTGATAAAAATGTCGTTAATTCGTCGAAGCTCATCAACTTAATGTTCGCCAACCCAGGTAACACGCGTTAATAACAACATAACGTGGGACAGCGTGTTCAGAAGGTTATAGTTCGGTAAGCTGGAATTATACGTCATGACAACGTTGCGATCGCCGTGGATAAAGTGTCTGAAAGTGCACGGAGGCATTAACGTTGCATTAACGTTGCACGGATGCATTAACGTTGCATCGACGTGGGTCGATACGTTGCCACGGCGCTGATCTTGTAAATTTATGAACAGCCCCACAACGCGGCACAAAGACCAACAAAGGAGTATTGTGTCATTCGCCGACGTTGTTTGAGCCCCAGAGCGACCACGATAGTCTCTGTCCTCAATGAGGCTCATATTCACCAAAAAAAATTAACGATGTGCCAATGTGCTCGAGAAATCGGGATGGTAATGACGTTCTGCGAACGTTTCGACGTATCTGGGAGTATACAAGATTACGTTATGACAACGATAGGCTCCTTGTGCGCTATCGTTGTGAGAACATTGTGGCAGAGCTGTGAGAACATTGTGGCAGAGCTGTGAGAACATTGTGGCAGAGCTGTGAGAACATTGTGGCAGAGCTGTGAGAACATTGTGGCAGAGCTGTGAGAACATTGTGGCAGAGCTGTGAGAACATTGTGACAGAGCTGTGAGAGAACATTGTGGCAACATCAAACTGTTTGGTTTGGTTAGGTTTGGTTAGGATAAGGCCGCTTCGGTCTACTTGGACCATTGCGCAGCCATGGGATGAAGGAGAAGGGGTAAAGTGGGTCAAAATGGACGCCGACCGAGCAACCGCCCATGGATAGGCCCTTCCCCGCAGCGCGAAGCTGCGAGGAGAGCCCACGCCATGCAGACGGCCACCACTCCCGAGGGGCAGCTAGAGGCCACCACATGCCCGGTGGCCAGCGAGCACCAGACCCGGGGTAACGTGGGCGTGACAAAGGATGGAGGGCCGGCAGTCAGGAGGATCAAAAGGGATCTGGACATCAAACTGTTAGGTGGGAAGCCCTTTATCTCTAGGCCAGAGTTAAGCGAAAGGAACTAATACGTGTTCCTGTTCCGGTGTTCAGTGGTCAGTGAGTGATGCGATAACGTCCAACGACTATTCCGGCGCCTCACCTCAAGCCCCCCCCCCCCCGACGCACGCACGCACGCACGCACGCACGCACGCACGCACGCACGCACGCACGCACGCACGCACGCACGCACGCACGCGCGCGCGCGCGCGCGCGCACGCACACACACACACACACACACACACACACACACACACACACACACACACACACACACACACACACACACACACACACACACACACACACACACACACACACACACACACACACACACACACACACACACACACACACACACACACACACACACACACACACACACACACACACACACACACACACACACACACACACACACACACACACACACACACACACACACACACACACACACACACACACACACACACACACACACACACACACACACACACACACACACACACACACACACACACACACACACACACACACACACACACACACACACACACACACACACACACACACACACACACACACACACACACACACACACACACACACACACACACACACACACACACACACACACACACACACACACACACACACACACACACACACACACACACACACACACACACACACACACACACACACACACACACACACACACACACACACACACACACACACACACACACACACACACACACACACACACACACACACACACACACACACACACACACACACACACACACACACACACACACACACACACACACACACACACACACACACACACACACACACACACACACACACACACACACACACACACACACACACACACACACACACACACACACACACACACACACACACACACACACACACACACACACACACACACACACACACACACACACACACACACACACACACACACACACACACACACACACACACACACACACACACACACACACACACACACACACACACACACACACACACACACACACACACACACACACACACACACACACACACACACACACACACACACACACACACACACACACACACACACACACACACACACACACACACACACACACACACACACACACACACACACACACACACACACACACACACACACACACACACACACACACACACACACACACACACACACACACACACACACACACACACACACACACACACACACACACACACACACACACACACACACACACACACACACACACACACACACACACACACACACACACACACACACACACACACACACACACACACACACACACACACACACACACACACACACACACACACACACACACACACACACACACACACACACACACACACACACACACACACACACACACACACACACACACACACACACACACACACACACACACACACACACACACACACACACACACACACACACACACACACACACACACACACACACACACACACACACACACACACACACACACACACACACACACACACACACACACACACACACACACACACACACACACACACACACACACACACACACACACACACACACACACACACACACACACACACACACACACACACACACACACACACACACACACACACACACACACACACACACACACACACACACACACACACACACACACACACACACACACACACACACACACACACACACACACACACACACACACACACACACACACACACACACACACACACACACACACACACACACACACACACACACACACACACACACACACACACACACACACACACACACACACACACACACACACACACACACACACACACACACACACACACACACACACACACACACACACACACACACACACACACACACACACACACACACACACACACACACACACACACACACACACACACACACACACACACACACACACACACACACACACACACACACACACACACACACACACACACACACACACACACACACACACACACACACACACACACACACACACACACACACACACACACACACACACACACACACACACACACACACACACACACACACACACACACACACACACACACACACACACACACACACACACACACACACACACACACACACACACACACACACACACACACACACACACACACACACACACACACACACACACACACACACACACACACACACACACACACACACACACACACACACACACACACACACACACACACACACACACACACACACACACACACACACACACACACACACACACACACACACACACACACACACACACACACACACACACACACACACACACACACACACACACACACACACACACACACACACACACACACACACACACACACACACACACACACACACACACACACACACACACACACACACACACACACACACACACACACACACACACACACACACACACACACACACACACACACACACACACACACACACACACACACACACACACACACACACACACACACACACACACACACACACACACACACACACACACACACACACACACACACACACACACACACACACACACACACACACACACACACACACACACACACACACACACACTATAGGCTATGTAGTATAAAAAAACTTCCTCTCCTCCAAAACAATTAGATCACGATACTCTTTAGTATCAAAAACGAGTTTACCAATAAATACCAATAAAGCAAAACGTCCATGACTCCTTCCTAAGAAAATGAATACGACAAAATGACGCCATTTTAACTACCGACCATTGCTGATCAGTGGCCTTTCAAAGCCCGCCAAGACCAGTGCCGAGACCTCCATGGCGCGCTTGGCAAAGGTGTCCACGTCGGATGTGGGAGTTCCAAAGATCAAGTCGGACTATTGACAATCTTTTTTCTCGACGGGCTACAACTCAGGATATGACATTAATCGGAAGTCTCGCTTAGTTGAGGAATTGAACTGCGCCAACTAGCGCTCGTGGCCGTTCGGACACGGGCCAGATCCGCCTTTTAACAGATCCTCCGGTCCGGCGACCTGTCCCGAGAGCACGGCCTCGCTTCATGTCCCGGAACAGTCCTCAGATTCGCCGGGCCCGAGAAATCGGGACAGCCCCAGTGTAAGCACCAGTGCCACCTGGGATCACTGATTATAGAGAGCGTGTGGGCATGACTGGCCCCGGCCCCGCTAGGCGGGCACAAAAATACTGAAACGCCGCCGTGATTTAGCGCATTGTGTTCTAACCATATGCGTGCATGCAACTAACGACAATAAGTCCAGGTCGAACACACAAAAAATATACGACACCAGTGCAGGCTGGCCGGGTCGTGGGTCGTACGCTCCCGAGGGAGAGGGGACCGCACCTGATTTCTTCAGCGCCTGGACGGTGAAGGGGACGGCGTCGTAGGGCCGTGGCAGGTCCAGGAACACGGCATCGGCCACGTTCTCCAGACCGAATCCCTCTCCACACACGTCCCTGCGAACACGGAGGCAGTGATTATAGTCCCTGCTGGTCAACAATACACCCCATAATATGTCCCTGCAGCCCCTGAGGCCAGTCAGCCTCCATCCACACATGCAGAAATTTACACCGTTGAAATAAAACATCAAACACGTCATCATTCAACACAGCATTGCAACGTTATCTTCCTCAAAATGCCAGCAGCTCTTGTGCCACGTACGGAAACCTGCGCAGCACGGTCACCCTCGCTCCTAAAACACCCTCTGTCCACCCTCCCGGGTACCCTTCTTCGCTCCTAAAACACCCTCTGTCCACCCTCCCGGGTACCCTTCTTCGCTCCTAAAACACCCTCTGTCCACCCTCCCGGTACCCTTCTTTGCTCCTAAAACACCCTCTCTCCACCCTCCCGGGTACCCTTCTTCGCTCCTAAAACACCCTCTGTCCACCCTCCTGGGTACCCTTCTTCGCTCCTAAAACACCCTCTGTCCACCCTCCCGGGTACCCTTCTTCGCTCCTAAAACACCCTCTGTCCACCCTCCCGGGTACCCTTCCTCGCTCCTAAAACACCCTCTCTCCACCCTCCCAGGTACCCTTCTTCGCTCCCAAAACACCCTCTCTCCGCCCTCCCGGGTACCCTTCTTCGCTCCTAAAACACCCTCTGTCCACCCTCCCGGGTACCCTTCTTCGCTCCTAAAACACCCTCTCTCCACCCTCCCGGGTACCCTTCTTCGCTCCTAATACACCCTCTGTCCACCCTCCCAGGTACCCTTCTTCGCTCCTAAAACACCCTCTGTCCACCCTCCCGGGTACCCTTCTTCGCTCCTAAAAAAAAACTTTCTCCACCCTCCTGGGTACCCTTCTTTACTCCTAAAACACCCTCTGTCCACCCTCCCGGATACCCTTTTCGCGCCTAAAACACCCTCTCTCCACCCTCCCAGGTACCCTTCTTCGCTCCTAAAACACCCTCTGTCCACCCTCCCGAGTACCCTTCTTCGCTCCTAAAACACCCTCTGTCCACCCTCCTGGGTACCCTTCCTCGCTCCTAAAACACCCTCTCTCCACCCTCCCGGGTACCCTTATTCGCTCCTAAAACACCCATTGTCCAGCCTCCCGGGTACCCTTCTTCGCTCCTAAATCACCCTCTGTCCACTCTCCCGGGTACCCTTCCTCGCTCCTAAAACACCCTCTCTCCACCCTCCCGGGTACCCTTCTTCGCTCCTAAAACACCCTCTGTCCACCCTCCTGGGTACCCTTCTTCGCTCCTAAATCACTCTCTGTCCACCCTCCCGGGTATCGTTCACGACAGGTCCCTCTACCCTATTCTGTGTCAGCAGGCAGTAGCCGTACTCGCCAATATCTACTATCCCCGCGAAGTCCCACCCTGTTCCGCTGTTGACGCCCTGTAAGTAGCCGTCAATTAACTCTACCTGTGCCGGCTGGTGACGTAATCGCCGACGCCGTGCGCACTGAACTCGTCAGCCGCCAGCTGGCTGCGCTGCTCGTGGAAGTCGAACGTATGCAGGTGGCCAGAGGGCGCTATCGTGCGCAGGATGGCGTGCGACAGCCGAGCCGCTGCCAGTTCCTGAAGCACGCACCGGGAGCGGGGCAGGTGGACAGGGTCAGGCTAACAGGCGGATACAGGGGAAATTGCACTTAGTCCGGGGAAGGGGCATCTCTTCAACGCACCGAAAGTGAGTGATACTGGAAAGAACTAGATAGCAAACCTCCTCAAAGTACATATTTGCAACACTCTCAAGTTATTTTGATGAAATCAACTGGCATTTTCATCTGAAATATGGTATATCAAATGACAGCAATGTTACCTTTACCCTGTCATATAGGTAAGAGCGAACTACAGAGGTAAAAAAGGACAACTTTAATAGATGCACGCTTATAGGGACATATGAATTGGTGTCATGACATAAACAGCACCCAAACGGCATTTACTGATGGAAAAGCATGACTGACCTGCCTCGCAGACGACACTCCCGGGCCGCAGCTCCAGCTGTGTTAGCACCATGCTGATGTCGGGGGGTGTACAGGATCTGCGTCCGGTGCGGCAGCGTCAGCGTCCAACAGCTCGGGGCGTCGGGTGCAGCGCCCAACGCCCAGCCGCAGGTCAGCTGCACCTGCGAGCCGTACTTCACACCTGCATCGCACAGGTGGCAGCACTGACCCATCCGAGAGATGGCAGCACTGAACGGCCATCACGCACTTATGATGTGCTCGCTTTCGAAACTTTTCTTTAGACAATGCTGCATGAAACCAAATAGGCATTACCCGCAAGGTAATCTGATCATGGATGACATGTAATTACATCATAGTATGACATATCATAGCATGATTGGGTGGATGTAATGTTTAAGGGAGTAGGTATCTGCAAATTGATTATATTTGTCAGCACCCTAAGAACCAGTGTCCCTAGTATTGGGAAATTTGGGTGGAAAATGACACCTATGGATTCTATTTTTCCACTCTTTTTCCTGAGTTTTACTGTGAATTTTACACTCCTTATTTTAAAATGTATGGGATAATTGGAAACCTGATACTGATTTATGGATGTAATGATAGGGACAGCCTGTGGATGGAAAGACAGGTAAGAATTGGCATAGGTAATAACTAATTTTGGTGAGCAGGTAATTGGGTGATAAAGGTCTGGTACATATGCTTTTTGGTTGAATTTTCACTCTTTATACTTATTTTTAGTCAGAATTTTCCACTCTGCACCCCAGCTCCAAAGCAATTCTAGGAGCCTGCTAAGAACTGTATGTACTCACCAACAAGATCCTTCACTTTCAGGGCTCCATAAACTGTTTGGAATATATGTGGAACCATATTCCCTTTCTTGTTTTTCATTTCCTCCTGATAACTGTTATGGCATGAATGTTCTTGACATTCAGATAAAGGGATAACAGTATCTCCCATTTCATCATGTCTCTTGTATCCTTGAAACTCATGATGAACCTGAAAGAATGCATGAGTAAAGTTTCAAATTTACAAAATCTTATGATATATGAAAAATGAATAACAAATGATGTTAAGGCATGTGTTTACAACACTATGAGGCATTTCAATATAATAAAAAAACATCCTTAACAGTGAATCATATGAACCCCTAAAAAAAACTGAGTTTAACTGTCATCAGCCCCATGACCAAACACTAAGAACCAATTGGCTTTTTATTATCTCTAAAACCCACTTATAGTGGTTCAGTGGTCTTAACACGTGCCTGGAGGGCTCTGATAAATTACACGCCCTGGGAGGGGGGGGGCGGATTTCGCCCCCCCCCCTATGATCTCGAAAACCATGCAACGTAGCTTCAAGCGGGAAACGACGTTAGATAGCTCGAGACAAGCTCTTTCGAAAGTATTTCGTTTTTTTGCAGGTTAATATTGAGGTCACCAGAGGTCATCAAGGGTCAGATTTTCAAGTTTTCAAGACTTCGGTTCGAACATCCCCAAATATCTCGGGAACTATGATAGTTAGCAGCAAACGGAAAAAAGCAATCGAAACGTCAATGAAAAATGCAATCGACATAGGTGTCATCAAATTTGAGCTCAGGTCAATAGTTTTAGGCTCCAGAGGTCAATCGAATGTCAAAAAGGTGATTTTGTTTTCAAACTGTTTTCCCCAAAATAACCTTTACCTAATAAAGATAAATCAATAATGTTTACGCCATCGCGTGTGTCCTTGTCAAGGCGCATCGAATCATATTCATGGTGACTGGTTAGGTCAACTGAGAAATTTGACCTCAGGTCAAGGTCAAGTGGTGACCCAAGTTGGTCATGTTGCATATTGAAGACGTGTCTCGACGAGACAAACATATTGGTACCATTTTCTCTTCTCTATCTTCATTATGTCGATAGTTATTGATAAAACCGTGTTGGCGGTCACAAAATTGACCTGACCTTAGGTCACCGATATTAGAAATCTGAGATAAACAAATTGTTGGTATCTATGACCTTATGAAGTCCTGCAAGATTGAAACCGATCAGACGTAAAACTGTGGATGTGGTACTACTGCAAACGTTTTGGAGTTGAGGTCATCACGTGACCTGGTCTGGTGACCTGACCTGAGATGACCTGAGGCCAAGAATTTTACATAATGTGGGAAGTTCATTTCTAAACAGGTATAGAGAAAACGGCGGCGCTGCGCGCCGCCGTTTTTGCGCTATCCTCGAAAAACCGGAGGGGTGGGCGGATTCGGCCCTCCCCCCTCCTGGGTGCGTGTTAAACTAGGCTTTGAAATTGCACAAAAACTCAAAAGCCAAATGCTTAATTTAAGATTGTCAAGATTCAAGATGACTTTTCATTTTAGTACTTGATCTTTGCTGATGTTACCTTTAGACCCTTGTAATGAATATGTCAGCATTGTATGAGTTTTTATACCTACATGTTTCAATGGGCTTTTGTGGGTTCTACCTTGGACTTCAAATCGGGTTTGTGGACCTGTCAGCTCTTGGTCAGCATAGGAGACAGAGACTGCAAATCTAGTCCTTAGACAAATCAACATTTATCACTTTAATTTGGTGATATTGAAGACTGAGGTGATCTTTAAGGAGCATGGAGGAGTTCAGAGAAGTATGGAAGTGCCTTAGACTTGCATGTAGGTCAACTGCTGTAACTACGGACACTTCCTATCCTCAGACTTTCCATGCTATCAGAATGTAAACAATGCATGCAAAATCTGCATTCTGATAGCATGAAAAATCTGAGATTCAGATGTGTCCCGAAGATTGGACTTCTACCCTATACATAGCATAGTGACATGGTCAATCTCTGCACTTCCGCCCAAATACAGTATGCATGCCAGGCACAACATGGTGGTTTAGGGGCTGGGCCCCCCCAGGATCGCTCTGGCCCCCCAGGATTAGCAGGATTTTAACATAAACCACCATTACGATTACCGAAATGGATTACATTATATTCCAAATGTATCATTCTTTATTGAATATTAGTTAAATGCTGTATTTATACTTTGCAGTTATGACACCTATAATACATCATTCAGTTATTACCTTCAATGTTAATAGTTGCGCCCTTGTATACAAATAATACTCAACTGCAATGGCGATCAACATCAACGATTAAATGCAAGCGATTAAACGAGACTTGTTGAATTCTTGCCTCGGAGCACGTTGGCAAACATGTTATGCACGTCCTGTTGTTTATCATTATAGAATAAGACTTATGTTAGCTTACATTTCAATTAAATAAACAACAACATTTTTTTATAAATATTTCACTTACCGGTTGAAAAAAATGTTGTTAAACTCAATAAATAGGGTTCCGTTGTTTTAGTTTGCGTGTAAAATTATTATAGGCATATTTGTCACTACTGCGCAAATGGTTGAACAAGATTATGGTATCTTGTGTCATATATGGAAGCCAAGAAGTCCTAAATACCCTGTTGTGAAGGAAAACATTAGGCATGTTTTTAAGTGTTCTTTGTTAAATTATACATTCATGGTTACTAGGCACTAGTATATTTGGCATATCTTTTAACGCATTTACTCCCAACCTTTTGTAAGTTTTGATGCCTAGATGCATGGACTCCGAACTCTTCTCTTCGCAGATCCTGTTACGTGAACCGTTACCACGACCATATCGGATTATCTGCCCGATCCTCCATGCCAGCTGAAATTATCTGACTGCGGTCACTGCACCGAAGTCCGAACCAACATTAAGATTTTTCGGTATTTAGTAATCAAGGGCGGTGGATTTTACGAGCTGGGGCTTCAATTCTTGTCGACTCGATAATCCCCTCGGGTATGAGGACGGGAAAAGAAACCGAGCGTGCGTGCTTAATCGCGGTACTGGTACTTAATCGCGGACGTAGCCAGGGGGCACGGGGCTATTGCCCCCCCCCCCTGAGCAAAATAAATGTACAATAGATAAAATGAGATTCTCTGACGACCCCGACCCCCCCCCCCCCCCCCCGTCAATAGCATATGGTTGAGAAACATTTTTTTTCTTCTACCACCGACGTGCCCCCCCCCCTGATAAAAATCCTGGCTACGTGCCTGACTGGGGGGCAGATTCTGCCCAGTGCAATTGAACCCCAAACGAAAAATCGGTAGGCAAACGTATGCTTTGCCCCCTCCCCCCTAAACGGTAACGGTGAAGCTGTGATTTGTGTTCCGGGAAGTCGTGATTTACCCCCCCCCCCCCCCTCCCGCTCAACGACTCTTTCGCGCTGACAACCAGCACCCCCCGCTCAACAACTTTTCGCTGACGAAACGGAGCGAAATATTTTCCCCCCATCAGTGGCGTACCCAGGATTCACTCCAGGAGTCGGCAATTTTTGTTCAGGGGGGGGGGGGGGGGCATAAGGTACCCCAGCCAAAAAAAAACTCACCGGATTTGGCCCACTATATTTTTAGAGGGCATATTTTCAACAGCTTTTCTATTTTTAAAAAAATCATTAATTTTGTCGACCGAAGGGGACACGTACGGATCTTCGGGGCGCAATTGCCCCGTTTACCCCCCCCCCCCTCCCCTTGAGTACGCCTATGCCACCCCCCATATACTCGAAACCTAGATCCGCCACTGAACTCGTAAAAAAACAAATAAATTTTTAATAAATATGAATCAGACAGCAATACTACTCCCACAATCACCCGTCGTCCCACAATCACCCGTAATTAACACAATCACCTGCGTCACACAATCGCCCGTCGTACCACAATAACCCGTCGTCCCACAATAACCAGTCGTCCCACAATCACCCGTCGTCCCACAATCACCCGTCGTCCCACAATCACCCGTTGTCCCACAATCACCCGTCGTTCTATAACCACCCGTCGTCCCACAATCACCCGTTCGTCCCACAATCACCCGTCGTCCCACAATCACACGCTGCCCCCACAATAAACCGTCGTCCCACAATTACCCGTCGTCCCACAATCACCCGGCATCACACAATCACCCGTCGTCCCACAATCACACGTTGTCCCATAATCACTCGTCGTCCCACAATCACCCGTTGTCCCACAATCACACGTTGTCCCACAATTACCCGTCGTCTCACAATCACCCGTCGTCCCACAATCACCCGTCGTCCACAATCACCCGTTGTCCCACAATAACCCGTCGTCACACAATCACCCGTCGTCCCACAATCACCCGTAATCCCACAATCGCCCGTCGCCCCACAATCATCCGTCATCACACAATCACCCGTTGTCCCACAATCACCCGTTGTCCCACAATCACCCGTTGTCCCACAATCACCCGTTGTCCCACAATCACCCGTCGTTACACAATCACCCGTTGTCACACAATCACCCGCTGTCACACAATCACCCGTAGTCCCACAATCACCCGTCGTACCACAATCACCCGTCGTTCCACAATCACCCGTTGTCCCACAATCACCCGTCGTTCCACAATCACCCGTCGATGCTACTAGCTGAACAGGGCTCAGTTATCTCGCACTATGTCATCTTTTTGTGTCATTATTTATTTCGTCTTTTACCTATTTTGTATTCTTTCGTTTTTTATTTATGTCTAATTGGTATTTTTATTATTTTTACTGATCATGTTATTGCATTTTTGATGTTGCATTTTGTATTCTTATTTTATTTTCTCCTTTGTATCTACTTTTCTATTCTACTTTCTGTCAAAATATGTGTGGCGCCGCCATGGTTTGGGCAGGTTTTGGTCGTTAAAGCAATTCAAAAGGAGCCGGTATCATGTGAACTAAAATAAATCATGAATTTATATGTAGTCATTTTTTCGTTTTTTTATCTATTAAATTCGCAATCGTTTTAAGAAATCTGTGTTATAACTAGAGCAAAAAAGTTATACATATTATGCATTTATAAGCATTGAGCAGTTGACTAGATATGCGTTGAAGGGCGTCTCACCAAACACAGTGTGACGATAATAATCGTTCGAGCCGTTAAAACACAAGTTTCAGGAAGCGTTGTGATACGTTCCAGAGTCATGGCATGGCAGTCCTG
>JAXIVJ010014145.1:0-35244 GCA_036785665.1 Chirona hameri | reverse complement strand
TTTGGGTATTGTCCACATGTGGTTCTTCAACATATATTCCGTTTTTTTTTTAAATGTTTGAAAATGTTGAATTTGAGGGCATTTTTTTAATCGTTTTTTTTGTGTTATCAAAACTTTTCAAACATCCGAGATGACCATTTTGTAGCTCGTGCCATTTTCTATCTTTGGGCGTGTTTCGATTGCATTTTGCTTCAAATATGGCATTTTTAAGGCCTTCTAAAGTGTAGCTGATTTTTGTGTCAAACTCGTGTGTAGTGACGTCACTAAATTTGCTATATTTCGAGAGAGAAAAAATCGAAGACATTTCTTCATTTTTGCACAGAAGTTGTATAATTGATGTAGGAGAAGATACTCGAAGTTTCACGTTGATAACGCTATTAGTTTTTGAGCTATTGGGAACGTTCGTCAGGGGCGGCGGCGAAAAACGCCCCCTCCCCCCAGCCAATGGCGGGTTAACGACGGAGTTCGTTGACCATCAGGTTCCGTAAAAGGGAAATAATGACCTTTTTATTTTGTTAGCAGCAATTTCATAGGCTACGTTATGGTTTTAAAATTATTTTATTTAAATTTAAGAATTAAATAAAATTATGCCCAAATTCAAAGTTGTAAGTTTGGAAAAAATACAAAACAAGTACCTTGTGTACTTCATGAAGGTCATTGACAAATTCGTCTTTCCCTACCATTGTTTTCATCGAGTGCGGCATTTTTGGAGGCTCTGTGACGTTTCCGATCAAACTGATCCGTGAAGCAATCCGTGAAGCATCCGTGATGCATGACTGACTCGTATAAGTCATGAATAACAACAACATACAAACTATACCAACTCGAATGAAATAAGGGCGGAATGATTTGAACCCCAGGCAAGCAAGTATTCGCAAAGCACTCGGCACTGCGCCACAATAGCAAAAGGTGAGGGAAATGCATATTGGATACAATATTATTACGTCACAAGTTTCTGAAGTGTCAACTACTATGAAATACAGTGATACAATATCTTTAATAATGATTAACAAGAAAATTCCAACTTCAAAACAATAATTTGAATAAGTCTTTAATTAGCTTTCAACTTAAAATCAGATATATTTTGCAATGCTACCCAAGAATGGCACCAGTGACGTCATTAACAAAGCCTGCTACGGGACTTGGGTATACTAATCAGGAACAACTCGCCACAATGGTTAAGTGCGCCGAGAAGCATGACAATTACCTTTTTTTTTACAAATCGCCGACGCTAAATAGGTCGCCGTCGATGTGCATCGATGAGCTTCCGATTTAATTGCCAGTTTTGTGTTATTGTTTGTTAGTTTTTTGGGGAAAATATTATTTCTCATGATAATATAAAGCATAGTGTTATATACAGCCACAGACAAATTATACAAAACTCCTAATGTTGAAAACACGGGTTACAAAACTGCTATCTCAGTTCAAAACCCATGTTGAAGGTGAACTATTTCCTTTAAAGGGAATGTTTCACCTTTGTATTGGTTTTGAAATGAGATATCTTTGGCCGCTATTGAAATGTCAGAAATACTAAGGTCATTTTCCCCAAAACTTAGCCGTTTTTAAGAAATTTCATTTATAATTTGCAAAATGGGGTCTAGGCTAGTCCTGCCGCTGATTGGCTGACAGCCACTTCAAGATTGTTGGTCCAGGAAGTCAGACGACCTGTATTTCTCGACCCTTGGCGAGTACGATGTAACCAGCGGCCAACGCGATAGGCTGTGGTACAAGTCGAAGTTTTCACGTTTCAAGTCTCGGTTATGGACTGATTGTTCTAAAATAAATATTGAGCTATCGCAATGCCTCGCACTCGTTGTTGTGTTCTGTGCGGGATAAGTTCCACAAACAGTTCCACAATGTTTGTATTTAACTCGCCAGAATTGTCTGGAAACGATTGCGCCATATGTTGACAGCTAAATGTTTTCTCTATAGCTCTCTATAGCTCAATAATGACGTCATCATCGCAAATAAAAAAAAACTTAATTTGTAGAAAGTTAAGTGACTTTTGGAGATAAAAAATATCACCATCGTTTTCAGCAGCATACTTCATATTTTCTACTACAACCAGCGTATATTTGCCAACTTTCCGAAAGGTGAAACATTCCCTTTAACGACGGGGGTTCGTTGATCGTCGGGCTCCGTTAACGACGGGGGTTCACTGACCGTCGGGTCCCGTTAACGACGGGGGTTCGCTGACCGTCGGGCTCCGTTAACGACGGGGGTTCGCTGACCGTCGGGCTCCGTTAACGACGGGGGTTCGCTGACCGTCGGGCTTCGTTAACGACGGGGGTTCCCTGCCGCCCCGGCTAGCTAAATGCTTCATCAAGGGATGTTTAACTCTGGCATATGCCACGTGTGGCACATCATATGCACCTGTTGTTGTGACCGCTACCTGCACACATAGCTAAACCAAGTCCAACAGTTAAACCGAACTTGTGTCAGTGTGGGTGATTTGCACGTGACGGGGCGTAGACCCAACCTGACCTCTCGTGGCCTTTGATGCTTTTCCGTGCTCAATTTCCAAACTGAAGACTGTTGCAAGAAGCTTGACAAGCTTCACGAAGGAGGAATATGTTTATTCACTTCGCTGGCGCCTGGCGGATCATTGATACATTTTCATTCGTCCTCCGTTTTGGTTGTCACTGGTTTGATTCATTTAGGCGTAAATTCTACCTTTCACATGGTAACATTTTAATGCTACCATACACAAGCATATTCCAATTAAATTCGTGCCGTGCCTTTCGTTTCGATTAATGCTTAAATTTCACCAATCAGTACGAGACGATCTGAGTAGTGACTCAATTAAACTCCAAACTTTTTCTGCCGCTCAGAAGAGCTTTCTTTGTCCTTCATCCCGCTATCGGTGAGTTTTGGAATACCACCTCAACCTCGTTTACACTCACGCTCTTCGAAGACATAATCGAATTGCAAGTTTCTGAAACGATAAATATCAGCAACAAAAATGTGTTCCTCAGACGTAAGTTTTTGTGTCCTTTACATAAGTTTACTCAGTCAGGAATCATACATACACGTGTTGGATTTTTCCTGTGGACTGCAGTTCTCAAAATTGACTACCTCGCTGAGCTCAACATCATTCATGGTCCATTAGAGAAATGAGGTCATTACTTTTCCCTCTCAGCTTTACATGTACGCCATCAGGACTATTTGATACCGCTATCAATGCGCTTCAGAACAACTCAGTATCGATTACGTTCACGCTCTTTGGAGACATTCATAAGGATGGGGCCGTTACCGTGTCAATATTCTTCACCGTGCCTTATCGCTACAATAAACAGGTGGAGTCCACCCGGAGATGAGCGCTGTTTGCAGAGTTCTACCATCTCCTCAGCTGTGATGGATCACTGAGGCCAAACAGGATGTCTGGAAAAGTAAACATTAAATTAATTTGTTTGACTTATCAGCTAGCCTCCTTTTAGTTTATAATTTATTATTCTTGACTGGTCTATACTACAACTGAAGCATTTCAAATCATTCGAAAATTGCGAAATTTGATATGAACACGTCTTTCGTAATAAGTCAGCAGTTTCAGTAACATCCGTCAAGACAACAGCAGTTATTTCAGTTTAACGTTGTGAATTGTATAATCAACTAATCAGTACACAACAGGGTAGACAACTCTGGCTTCATGCAAAACAGACTTCAAGACTTAGCTATACTTGCATTTCAATCCTTTGACAATATTCCTATTTGACTTAAAAGCGTTCGTACTTCAGGCTAGCAGCACCGCTACTGAACAGCACCGGTGTCGCCCCCGGGGGCCCGGCCGGCCCGGCTGAGCGCCGCCTGCAGATGGCGGATGTGTTAACGTCCTCTGTTAATCACATAATGCGCCACTTAATCACATAACGCGCCATCGGGACTCCCCCGTCCGGTGGAGTCCCGACGGAGAGCGGAGGGGTGACCGGTGACCCCAGCGTGGCCGTCGTGACCTTTCTTCGCCAATAGTGGCTTTGCTAATGCGTGGGTGAGGGACTCCGCGCGGCACACCGGTGATTAGGTAAACCTCCCTTCGCTCCGTGACTGGGCGATGACCGGCCGTCTGATCTCCGTGACCGGGCGATGACCGGCCGTCTGATCTCCGTGACCGGGCGATGACCGGCCGTCTGATCTCCGTGACCGGGCGATGACCGGTCGTCTGATCTCCGTGACCGGGCGATGACCGGCCGTCTGATCTCCGTGACCGGCCGTCTGATCTCCGTGACCGGCCGTATGATCTCCGTGCCCGGGCGATGACCGGCCGTCTGATCTCCGTGACCGGCCGTCTGATCTTCGTGACCGAGCGATGACCTGATCTCCGTGACCGTCCGTCTGATCTCCTTGACCGGGCGATGGCCGGCCGTCTGATCTCCGTGACCGGCCGTCTGATCTCCGTGACCGGGCGATGACCGGCCGTCTGATCAGTCGGACGATGCCTGAACGTCGCCGGTAACGGACCGTCTCATTGAGGTCACGCGAGTCTCTGGAAATGGAGGCAACTTTCTGCGCGCGGGATACGGTTTTCGATTACTCTGTGTGTGAAGTGTCTGTCGATCCCCCTCGGTCTCCGGGTCATCAGAAGGGCGCTTGATAGCCCCAATGCGCTGAAGCGCCCCCCCCCAAGAATCCCAACCACACACACACACACACACACTCATCGGACGGACAAGTTTCGGGGCCGGATCCGTCCGCCTGGCAGGGCTCCGATCCGGGCCTGAGGAGTCGGATCTCCAACGACATCGGGCGGCTACCGATGGAGCGAATAATCAGATTGGTACCCGCATTATCCGCCCACACATCGTAATGTCAGCCTGCTGTGTGTGGGCTGATAGGCGTGCGACAGAACTGAACAGGACTCTACTCGCAGTGCGTCCCAGCTAATGACGTTTGTGGGTGTGATGTCTGTACTGATTTGTGCCTAAATTCCCTTTTTTGAATGCAGCCCACGCAAGATCATCTCACATCTCTCCGACCGCCCAGGGAACATCTCTAGACGCTAGGTATACACAGATTCGCGCCCCACATGTAAAGTTATTCAGAGTCTAGCCCACGCAAGATCATCAGCGTGGCAGACGTGGCCTATAGCTATCCAGGTCACGATGAAATGGAGAACTCGCGGCCGGGAGGAACGCAATGGTACGCAATGGTAATGGTGGAATGGAAGGTGGGCGCTGCATACTGACGATAGTGCGTTAGTTTCTCATTGAGGTCACGCGAGTCTCTGGAAATGGAGAGGTAACTTTCTGCGCGCGGGATACGGGTTACGATTACTCTGTGAGTGAAGTGTGGGTGGGCTCAGCTAACAGCTATTTCTGTACAGAAAGGGCGCAATTGAAATATAATTCAGACCTTTTAGTATGGGCGAGCCATTTTAATTTATCAATGCCATGCTGTAAGATCAATGCTTGATATGAAAGGTGTCTAAATGATTATCCTCATTAACACATGGCAAAGCGTCATACATGTAAAATCTATGATGAGCCAAAGTAGAATCTTAACTGGAGAAATTGCCAGGAAAAGGCTCCGTGCCACCTGCGTAGCTCCGTGCCACCTGCGTAGCTCCGTGCCACCTGCGTAGCTCCGTGCCACCTGTGTAGCTCCGTGCCACCTGCGTAGCTCCGTGCCATCTGCGTGGCTCCGTGCCACCTGCGTAGCTCCGTGCCACCTGCGTAGCTCCGTGACACCTGCGTAGCTCCGTGCCATCTGCGTAGCTCCGTGCCATCTGCGTGGCTCCGTGCCACCTGTGTAGCTCCGTGACACCTGCGTAGCTCCGTGCCATCTGCGTAACTCCGTGCCACCTGCGTAGCTCCGTGCCACCTGCGTAGCTCCGTGTCACCTGCGTAGCTTGTTATCGCTGATTGGCGATACAATGTGCCTCATCGACTATGGAATAAATATGTATCAATATGTGCATCGCAGCTGCATTTACTTTGCTCCAGGTTTATAAGAAAGGCCTACTGAGGAAAGGCCAAAATGTATTCCTACGGAAAATGAATCCCCAAAGCATAGATAATAGATCGATAAAAAACTATAACTAGCTCGCCTCCCATTATGAAGCGAGCCCCCTGTCCTATATCACACCGTCGGAGGTACCACTCACCCACGCCCATCTAACCCTGTGACCTTTGACCTCAACTTCAGAAATGTAACACTCAGCTTCCACCACACATCAGCCTTCTCATCCGGGTCTCATGCTATATATGCTCTACGGAAAGTTAAATGTCTCTGAATATGCTGACTTGTACCAGCTAAGCAATTTAAACGCACGCACAATTTCATGCGTAGATGATTAGAGGCGACACATGTCATAATAAGTCAGGAGGCGCCTCCCGAGGCCTGGCTCATATGGGACATAAGGAAAATTTACGTCAGGGGTTTAAAGTTTCCCAAAACGAGTCCCGACAGTTTATAGCGTGCGTAAACGCTTCGTCATGATAACGGGCATCGGGTCGTAGACGGCAGAGCCACGCCAGTTTAATACAGTCTCGCCGCCTCGTATGGCGCTGCAAAGTTGTGTGGAAACTGCCGAGCAGACTGCCGAGAGCCATTCGCTGCAGATGCACTCAGTGGTGGGGGGGGACAGTCATGAATCGGCCACTTCAGTAATAATCGTCTGGCCCACTTCCTGTTCCGGATATCCCGGAGTTCCGGATGACGGGATTCCGGATAGCGGCGTGGCAGCTGGCGGCTTCACTGCTCGACTGCAGATCAGTTCTGACAGCTGCCAGACTCGACAGACTCGACAGTCGACTCGCCGCGGCTCGGGCAGACGAGAGATGATCTGCAGTCGTCTCGTTCTGTCGGAATTCTGCACTGGGACCAGTCAAGGAAGGCAGAGAGTGCTCCATTTCTCCGACTTAAGCCCAGGCTACACTATGCGTGATTTGTCGAGGAAATCACGCGCGTGTTCTCCGTGTTTGCAGAACTTCCTTGACGTCCGGGATCTGCTGGTCAAGCAAATGACGCAAGGAAAATGAATAAACCATTGCATTTTTTTAATCGATAAACCACTGCATAAATATCTACCAGCTTCAACGCAAGTTTCAACACTCACAATTTGCTCAAACGCTTCTTCATTCATCTTCCTCCACGATACTCAGCACAAATTATTCAAGTTTAGGTCTAGTATAGACCACAATACGCGAAATCAAGCAAAATGATAAAAACCCTGCAACACGCAATCTCGGAAAACACGACAAGTTCAGAATGTTGAACTTTTCATCGTTCCGTCCGTGACGTCTCTGCGGAATTTCCTCGACGTTTCATCCGGGATCTGTGTGATGTGCCAGTGTAGCTCACCCAATGCATGTACTATCAGCTGAACTTGCTCTGTCACGCAAATCCCGACAACACGGATAACACGCACGTGATTTTCAGGAAATCACGCATAGTGTAGCCTGGGCTTTACACAGACTGCCATTAGCGTTCGGACATCGATAGATGACCTGCAGTTCCCCATGCATCACACGAAGACGGAAAAGGCAGAGCTGACGTTTCTGTACATGCACAACATCTGTTGCCTGCACTAGGCTGGTCTGAGTGGATTGTTCGGGACTCGACGAGAAGCAGCCAGGTGGGTCAGCTATCGACCCTGCAGGTCACCGCCGCACTGCGCGTGCGCAGCGAGCCCCGGTCAGTGCCCGCACGGCGCCGCGGGCGAGCCGCCAGCGCCGCGGGGGTAAAAGCCTTGGTCTGTCCCCGAATAGGGTTACTGGCGGAGGGGGCTGACTACACTGCGACTGCGACGTAGCCCACATTGTGACGCCGTGGACATTGCTCGTGCAGCTCGGTTGTATTGGGAGCACGGCGGGAGGCGACGGGCGACCAGGGACCGCGAGCAATCAGGCACGCCTCACAGACACGGAGAGGGTCTCGGACATGCGTTATTATAACTCTGGAGCATGTTCGGCGAGACATGAGGATATGGAATGAGAGCATTCGTTCGTGTACTGCGTAGAAGTTGGCAGAATCGAGAATGAGAGTTCAGTGAAGAGTGAGATGAGTCATTGTGGTACTCAAAGAGCAATGAGAGCGTAAGATATTTATTGCCATATATGGATGGTTATGACGTCAAGAGTCGATGGGCTCTTATAAGCATAATCAGGGGCGGCGCCACCAATTTTTGATAGAGGGTAGACAAATGTAAAAAGGACGGAAATGATAGTCTCTTAACAATAGCTATCTCGGATTTGCAAAATTTTGGTTTTTTGACCCCAAAAATAAACAAACTGATTTTTTTCGGAAAAGTTCCACAAAATCAAAGCATTTGAAGATATTAAACAAAAACGGAATATATATGGGAGAACTAAGTATGGACGATACCCAAACCAAATTTCAAATCAATATCTTTATTTGTGACTGACTAAGCATAAGTTGAGCTCCCTAAGTATAAGTAACTCATGACGTCATTTTTTAAGTTACGTTTTTTTGTCTTTTATTGACCAGATACATACAAATGAATGCCACCGCTGTATTTTTTTTAGAACAAACTGGTCTAAAAACATGCCTGGTTTATTTATCTTAATTAATTTCAAATTGTGACCTTATGTGACCTGATCTTGACCTGAGGGCCATTATATGGGGTCAGGTTGTGAAAATGGCTGCAACTATATAATTATACGTGTAAAATAAGTCATAAAACATGTGTCGCATGGCTTTCGTAGATATCTTGCCAATAGTGACCTTTTGTGACCTGACATTGACCTTGGTCTTTGCTTACAATTTCACATTTGCTTATGCGGGAGATGCATTATACCTTTGAGAGCACCTTGTGCGATAATAGGGTGAAACACACTGCACACACATTACACATGTTTCCTTGAACACGGCTACTGAATGCCAAGTGATGTTGATGCCTGGCATTTTACCTGGCATGATTGAAGATTAATGTTTTAGGGCCTCGAAACATTTAGCATTAGTGCTTCATTAACCCGCGCCCTGCTGGGGTATTCAGCCGAACACTGGGGACATATTCTGGCCTCGGCTGGGGGGGGGGGGCAGATTCTGGCCCCCTCGTTATCTTCCGAACCAATAACTGCAGCGAGACGCGCAAGGAGACGATAGAAAGCTCTTAATGAGAACCATCTAAAGCATTCGCGAAATTGTTAAAATAATGTCACATGTCAGGTCACACTCAGGTCAAAGGTAAAAATTAAGGTATTTGAGTTTTGGGGCCATACTTTCCATCTAAAGCCTTAGATTGCGACTATTATCGGTAAAACACTCTTTACACACCATACACATGTAAGACTGAAACCGCATAATTAATTTTCAGCATGCCAGAGTAGTCCATGGTCTCAAGATTGTCATATTTGTAGGTATACAATGTTACCAAATTTGATTGAGCTTCAACATGGAAAACATTGGCGACACATGAAGGAAATTATATACACGGAGTATATTTTTTCCAGCGAAAGGTTGCTGGGATACTGTACCCCGCTATCTGAAGATAAGGGGTACGCGTCCCCGCGTCCCCGGCGCTCCCCCCCCCCCGGTGGCGCCGCCCCTGAACATCCGCTTTCGAATTGTTGGCAGTGCCACGAGTGATCCGTGTATCACACGATACACTAAAGTATCGTAATGTCAACATGAACATTTAGGTGTTTCTGAACTTGAGGAATGAGAAATTAGAGATTTTCTTCTCCTTATTTGCCTACCCTGCTAAAAGCGTAACAGCCAACATCCCGGCCGCTGAATTCGGGACTGGTACGGTTGGGTACGGGGCACAGTCGCAGGACGACCTGGGTACGGGGCACAGTCGCAGGGCGTGGGGCTGGTGCCGTCCGGGGCGGGTCACGGACATAACAGCTCAGCATGCACGTGCACATAAAGAACAGCACTCTAATTAGTAGATGTGTTAAGCTTTTAAATAAACCACAACAGGATGGAGTCAGAAGAGAATCGCACCACAGTTAGGTGTGTGGAGTTGTGTGGAAAGGGATACCTGAATTTCAGATTATGGCTTCTGTTTCCATCAGTCATAAACAAACATAAACGGTGACCTTTTGAAAGCTAGCTGACGCTATACGAGCATTTAGTTATGTTGCGTGCTCATGTGGGTAGGTACTGAGCTAGTCATCATGCCTAAGTGCTATGCAGTGGTAGAAGTAGGCCGAGGGAGGGTCAGAACCAGGTCGAGAGTTTCACGATAAAAATCCCACCCCCACCCCACCTCGTTAAACAAGCCAACTAGGTCAAACCATTATAATAAACATGGGTGCATAGCATGATATCAGAGGTATCCGGTATCCGGCAAGTATCCGGTATCTGTAGACTGTATCCGGTATCCGGTATCCGGTATCCGGTATCCGGTATCCGACAGTATCAGTCAGAGTATCCTGCAAGTTTTCATCGGAAGTAAAAGACACCGGCATGCTTGATGTGGTACGCTTTCTATATAAGCTGTGATTTGCTACCATGATTAAAACGGAAGTTCATTCAAAATAATCATGGAAGATGACACGCTTGATCTGTTGCCTGAACTGCATAATTCTGTTTTAATTTGAATGCCAACATTCACCGGAAGTTGCGCTTAAATCAAGCCCCAAGTCGTCACATGCTTATCTCAGCTTAAGTCTTCTGATGATTTTATGCGAAAAACTGCCTTTCTGCCATTCCACCGTCTATCTTCAATTTGCAGCCACTGCAGATGTTCTGTTGGTGTTCGGCACGATTCCCATCACCAGGCATCCGGGTATAGACACCAGTCAGCGGTCAGTGCCACACACGTGTCAGCGGTTCGCCTAGTGGCGAAGGTCATAACGACACTCGGCAGTTGGCACCGTTCCAAACACCGGCGGCGGCCGGCCGGGACCGCGAGATGGACAGTGGTACAATAGGCAGCCCAGCAGCGTCCACGGGGGGGGGGGGGGAGCGAGGGCGGCCGGGGAAATAGCCTGGGATTCGTCCAGACGCACAATATTAGATCTAGGATAGCTCTGTTACTGTGTCTAGAGGATAGCTCTGTCTTACCTGGGATAGCTCTGTCACTGTGCCGAGAAGATCGCTCTGTCGTATCTGGTATAACTCTGTCATATCTGGGATAGCTCTATCACTGTGTCGAGAGGATAGCTCTGTCATATCTGGGATAGCTCTATCACTGTGTCGAGAGGATAGCTCCTTCATATCTGGGATAGCTCTGTCACTGTGTCGAGAGGAGAGCTCTGCCATATCTGAGATAGCTCTGTCATATCTGGGATAGCTCTGCCACTGTGTCGAGAGGATAACTCTTTCATATCTGGGATAGCTCTGTCACTGTGTCGAGAGGATAGCTCTGTCATATCTGGGATAGCTATGTCACTGTGTCGAGAGGATAGCTCTGTAATATCTGGATAGCTCTGTCACTGTGTCAAAAGGATAGCTCTTTCATATCTGGGATAGCTTTGTCACTGTGTCGAGAGGATAGCTCTGTCATATCTGGGATAGCTCTGTCATATCTGGGATAGCTCTGTCACTGTGTCGAGAGGATAGCTCTTTCATATCTGGGATAGCTCTGTCACTGTGTCGAGAGGATAGCTCTGTCATCTCTGGGATAGCTCTGTCACTGTGTCGAGAGGATAGCTCTGTCATCTCTGGGATAGCTCTGTCACTGTGTCGAGAGGATAGCTCTGTCATATCTGGGATAGCTCTGTCACTGTGTCGAGAGGATAACTCTGTCATATCTGGGATAGCTTTGTCACTGTGTCGAGAGGATAGCTCTGTCATATCTGGGATAACTCTGTCATATCTGGGATAGCTCTGTCACTGTGTCGAGAGGATAGCTCTGTCACTGTGTCGAGATGATAGCTCTGTCATATCTGGGATATCCCTGTCACTTTGTCGAGAGGATAGTTCTGCCATATCTGGGATAGCTCTGTCACTGTGTCGAGAGGATAGCTCTGTCATATCTGGGATAGCTCTGTCACTGTGTCGAGAGGGGTGTCGGGGCACAGTTGCGAAATAAGGTAACGAGGACGGAGGAATTTGTGTTGTGCTGCCAACAATCCATCTGATTGGTACCGAAGCGGAACTTTAAATATTGAAGGGTTTATTGACAATAATGTTTTTTTTAGTTGCTCTCAATGATGCGTATATACATCGGACAACTGATTTCCGCCGTAGGGTATTTTGTGGGATATTTAGCCCTGCAAAATACCCCATGGCCGTGGTGGAAACGGCCATATCTCAACCTTTATATCTCAACCAAGCATCTATATTACTATTTGATAAGCGTTACTACTACCGCTGCGAACTTAACGCCTACGATCCTCCGTTCCGGAGATCTTCAAATCGTCTGACGCGTAAACCAGAACTGTTGAACGTCCGTGAAGTTAGCGACTTATTCAGCGACTTATTCAGCGATGAGCGACGGATTCCGATTTGGCCCAAACCTCGGCCCAATGACAATTATGGCACGCTGTTCACGAACATGACCTTAATTTTTCTGTTCAAGGTCATCTTTAAGGTCAAATCAAATGTCAAAGGACGGGGTACCACATAACGTCCCGAATTTAATTCCGGATCCTTTCCAAAGTGGTCTCATATGATAGACAGGGTCCATCGCAGTGACGTCTGACCCGTGACCTTTGACCTTGGAGGTCAAATTCGAGGTAAAAGGAGGGGGTACTGCATAACATCCCAAATTTATTGCCGGATCCTTCCAAAAGTGGTCCCAAATTATAGACAGAGTTCATATATAACGTCCGTCACCATGACCTGACCCGTGAACCTTGACCTTGGAGGTCAAATTTGAGGTCAAGGGACGGGGTACCGCATAACGTCCCGAAGTTATTGCCGGAACGTTTCTAAAGTGGTCCCAGATGATAGACAGGGTCCATATCTAACGTTCGTCATCGTGACCTGACCCGTGACCTTGGAGGTCAAATTCGAGGCAAAGGACGGGGTACCGCATAACGCTCCGAATTTATGGCGGGATCATTTCCAAAGTGGTCACAGATAATAGACAGGGTCTACATCTAACGTCCGTCACCGTGACCTGAGTCTGACCCCGTCATTTCACCTATAATTTGACCTCCAGTTGCAAGTCGTCCTCCAATTGGAGGTCAAATTCGAGGTGAAAGGACGGGGTCAGGTCACGGTGACGGACGTTAGATGTGGACCCTGTCTATCATATGGGACCACTTTTGGAAGGATCCGGCAATAAATTCGGGACGTTATTGGGTACCCTGTCCGTCGACCTTGAATTTGACCTTGAAGATGACCTTGAATAGCAAAATGAATGTCATATTAGTGATCAGCGTGCCGGAATTGACTTTGGGCCGAGGTTGGGCCAAATCTGAATCCGTCGCTGAATAAGTCGCTGAATAAGTCGCTAACTTCACGGACGTTCAACAGTTCTGGTTTACGCGTCAGCCGATTTGAAGATCTCCGGAACGGAAGATCGTAGGCGTAAAGTTCGCAGCGGTAGTAGTAACGCTTATCAAATAGTAATATAGATGCTTGGTTGAGATATAAAGGTTGAGATATGGCCGTTTCCACCACGGCCATGGGGTATTTTGCAGGGCTAAATAACCCACTAAATACCCTACGGCGGAAATTAGTTGTCCGATGTATATACGCCTCAATGATACAACTGGAGTCAACAACACAACATGACAATAGCAAGTATAATAACACAATTATAGCCAGTAAAACGCCTTTTGGGGGCGATGACCGAGCGAGCGCGCTCTGGTAAAGCTAAAACAGGTTTGAAATATGAAACGGTAAGGGAGCACACGTGGTAGTACAAGTCATTTTAGTCCTCCAGAAAAAATTGCCAGGCCTCAATGCATGCCAACATAAAAAATAAGTTGTATTAAATTGTTCATGATCTCCTTTCTCAAATCCGCCAAAAGGGAGTACGTCCTGAGCGCTGCATGCTTCAGCGTATAAATTAATTACCGAGCGGGCGCGAAGCGCCCGTGAGGTTTCTCGTCAACTTACTAGACAAATTTACATTTGACCCGGCCCGACCCGGCCATACAGACGTTTTTTTTTCTTCTTCCGGAAGCTAATAACTTTGCCACCACTGCTCCGATTCAGATTTTGTTTTCACCATTGGATAGGTCCATCAAATCTATTTTGTTTTTGGTATGGTGCGTTCTGATAGAGGTGGTACCACAGCGCGTGGCAGTTTGCACACGCGAACGTCGAAATAAACAAACATCCTTGCAAAAAGGATTCTTGATAACAAAAATGGCTGTATTAATCTAAGCATTGATTTATACGCTGAAGCATGCAGCGCTCAGGACGTACTTCCTTTTGGCGGATTTGATAAAGGAGATCATGAACAATTTAATCCAACTTAATTTTTATGTTGTCATGCATTGAGGCCTGACAATATTTCTGGAGGACTAAAATTACTGTTACTACCACGTGTGCTCCCGTACCGTTTCATATTTCAAACCTGTTCTAGCTTTACCAGAGCGCGCTCGCTCGGTCATCGCCACAAAAAAGCGTTTTGCTGGTTACTTAACTCGCGCCACGCTAAGGAATGCAGAATCTGTCCCCTTTCCGATTTTTTTATCTCAATCACTTATAAACTGTTTGAGATATCAACGCCAAACTTTGTGCTGTTTATGCTACATCAATTTTATATATTCCTTGCAAACGTTCCTTGAAGTCGGTCTAGTAGTTTGGGAGATAATGGCATTTTAGTGATGCCATGTCACGCCATTTTTGGTGAAATAACGATAAATGTTTGAAAATTAGTATACATCGAGTTTTGAAGCAAATTGCAAATAAAAAGCGTCAAAGGAAAGAAATGACATTCTCTTGAAAATGTGGCTATCATATTTTGAGTTTTTGCCCCCAAATAATATAAATCCAATTTGGGGGAAGTTCCACAATATCAAATTTTCGAAAGTATTAAAATAACGGAATACATATTTGAGGTAGGAAACACCCAAGTCTAATTTCAAACAAGTTGGTCATATTTAATTCACTTATGACTACCCACGTATGACTACTTTGCCAATGTCGCGTATGTTTTAGATGCGTCTTGTTGCGAACTTTCAATTTCCGCGTTGCGCGTCTCGCTGCGATTATTAGTTTGGAAGAAAACGAGTGGGGGGCAAAATCTGCCCCCAATGTGTTCGGCTGAAGACCCCATCGGAGTGCGGGTTAACAGAACTTGTCAGAGACACTGCATTCACAACCCTAAATTGCCATGACCTATTTTGGATACTCGTCAACCACTTAGCCGCATATTGTTTAATATATTTAGTCAGAATATTTGAGTGGATGGATTTCTAGGATCACAACCTATGTATGCTGTGTATGAAGTGCCGTGCCGGGCGGCGTGCGCTAGGGAGCGACCCCCGGCCGCTCCCAAGTATTATTAGTATTCGTCCGGAAGTAGATAGCTTGCCTGTGAATAACTGTGCTGACGTGGAGACTGGAACGCTCGTGACACTTTTGGCGCCTACTTCGGAAACTGTGAGTGCGGAATTAGCATAAAATCGCCAAAGAAGCTTTGATTTTCCGACAGACCTCGTCGCGCCAGTGACGTCTTTGTCGTGCCTGTGATGTATTTTTTTTAAAGAAAGACCACCCGCAAGCCATCGGCAAAATCCAAAATTGAACACTGTTGATGTGACCATTGTCTGATTCACGACTTTCTGAACCATTTTCAAGAAAACAGCAAAAGAGTCCAAACTATATTCTCCAGCCGGACGATGGGCGCATGCTCACCGACATAAATCTGCCGACACCTAGTCTCCCCCGTCAACCCCTCCCCCATGTCGGACCGCCACGGCCCGGCACCGGTTCGTCGGCCGCCGCCGCTAACGGTGACCTTGACGACGGCGACGACGCAGAACCAGACCGGCCCGGCCACCGGCGACGACTGAGGCGGAGGGGATGTAGGGGTGGCAGGAAGGCGATTTTTTCCGGAGATCGCAAGAGAGCGCTGACCATCAGAACGCCTCCGGCACTGGGGCACAGCCCCGCCGTGTGGAGTGCCAAACACCCCCGCGCTGCCTGCTATGCAGATCATGCGGCCCCAGGCCCCCCTGGTCGGCCGACCCCAGATTCTACCGACCGGAGAAGCGCAGACCGCCGGTTACCAGTCCCACAGCGCCTGCGTACGACCGGGCACACCTGCTGGCGGTGCGCGACCGGCTGGACGGGGACACGGCTCGTGGCGTGACCGCGACCATCCGGCACAGCCTACCTGCCCACCTGTCCCGGCTGATCCGCCACCGGAGAGGTGGGCGGACCGACGCCCACACCCGCCGGCAGACTCGGGTTGGGTGCAGTGTCGACTTCCCGCCTCGCCCTGCGCGCACAACAGAAGCAGTACATCGGCCTCAGACGCTGGTGCACCCCGCCAGACTGACCGCGCGGCAGACTCGCCGGGAATACGCAGCCGTGGTGGGCACTACTGAGCCGGCGAGACACGACTACAATATCGGTCACATCAATGCCCGATCGCTGACACCCCGACTGGACGAAGTCAACCAGCTCCTGCAAAAACACCACATGGACATTCTGTGCGTGTCTGAAACTTGGCTCAAACCCGACGTGCTCGACAGGGTGCTGGTATTCCCGGGATTCAGCATACTGCGGCACGACCGCAGTGTCGCCCGGCCGACAGCAGCCCAGCACACCCAGCCGCGCGGAGGTGGAGTCGCCATACTAATCGCGGACTCACTCCGTGCGGTGAAACTCGACATAGGTGGTGCTGATCCTACGGTGGAGTCCCTGTGGATCTCGGTGAGCGGCCCCGGCCGCCGCACCGTAGTGATAGGCGCCATCTATCGACCGCCGGGAGGACCGACATCCCGATGCCTGAACAAAATTCGAGACCAGCTACAAACTGCCGTCGCCACAGGAAAACCGGTGTTCGTACTGGGTGACTTCAATGTCAATCTTCTCAACCCGGACGGCCCTGGTGTTCGCGGCTTCCAGACCATCCTGAGTGATCTGAGTCTCAAACAGCTAGTCGACAAGCCTACCCACCTCCATCCGACACCGACACTGCTTGACTTGATCGTCACCAACGTGACGGACCTCCAGGACTCAATCCAGGTTCTCCCCGAGCCCGTGGCGGACCACCAGCCTGTGCTGCTCTGCGCTCCCGTCCCCAGAGAGCGCCGACGACCAATCACCACCACCATGCGGCCGTGGAAACGCGTCAACTGGGACGCGCTCAACCTGAGCCTGCTGCTCGCGGACTGGGAGCCGCTCCACGCCGCTGGCACCGTCGACGACAAGGTGGACGCGTTCATGACAGTATGGAACACCGCAGTCGACATCCACTGCCCGACCACCACTGTGACGTCACGCCGACCGAGCTGCCCGTGGCTGCGAGGCGACGCGCAAGTCTCCGCAGCCATGGAGGAGCGCGACCGCGCCCGCGAGACCTGGGAGCACTGCCGCACCCCGGAGTCACGCCGCACGCACCAGCAATGCCGAAACAGAGTGAAGGGACTAATCACCCTCGCACGTCGCTCGTACCTGTGCAGTGGTCTGCTGAGCGAGCGGCGTAATTTTTGGAACCGCCTCAGGCAGTTCGCAATGCAGCCAGCGAGAGGGCGTGCCACACCCGATGACGACCTGGCCAACCGGGCAGACGAACTCAACGCCCACTTCGCTTCCGTCGGACCTCGTATTGCAGCGGAGGCAGCGGCCATGCGCGACAGTGCTGGCACGACTCCGGCTGGACCGCGCCCGCACCGTGTCTTTGCCTCAGCCCTCTCCCTGTGCCCGGCCACTCTGCCGGAACTTTCAACCGCAATCGGGAAGATGAGTGCATCGAGGGCCGTCGGTGTCGACGGTGTGCCTCTCCTTGCTATAAAGAAGTGTTTCCCTGTAATCGGCTGTCATCTCCTACACCTGATCAACTCTTCTATATCGTCATGTACTTTCCCTTCTTCCTGGAAGATCGCGCGCGTCACTCCAGTGTTTAAATCGGGCGATCGGTCTGACCTCAACAACTTTCGGCCCATTTCTATACTCTCTGTACTGTCGAAAATCGCGGAGAAGGTCGTCTGCTCGCAGCTCAGCTCTTACCTACTTGACCACCATGTACTGACGCCAATGCAGTATGCTTACCGTCCATGTCACTCGACAGAGGACGCTCTGATCGACGCTGTGGAATGGCTGACAAGGGCTGTCGACAACGGCCATGTCGCGTCGATTACGACGATCGACCTCAGCAAAGCCTTCGACAGTATTGATCATGACGTCCTTCTCAGTAAGCTCGAACAGTGCGGTGTGTCCTCGGAATGGTTTAGAGACTACCTGAGCGGTAGGAGACAGACGGTCAGCGGCGGCTCAATCACTCTACCCCTATCCCATGGGGTGGCCCAGGGATCCCTAGTCGGTCCAATCCTCTTCCTCATTTTCATCAATGACCTACCCAACTTCCTTCCCCACGGCCGCCTTCTATCCTACGCCGACGACACCCAACTCCTTGACTCCGCCACTCCTGATGTCGTCGGTCTTTCTAACTTGAAAGCCCGGGTCGAGGAGTCGATCCAGTGCCTACAAAACTGGTTCCCGTCTAATAGCCTCAAAATGAACCCCACAAAGACAGACTTCATGCTGGTTGGCACCAAACCCTCCCTCAAAAAGACCAACAACTTCCACATTACTACTTCTGGTACAGATATCCACCCATCATCTTCAGTGAAGGTACTGGGTGTACTCCTCGACCAACACCTCACCTGGGAACCCCATATCTCCTTAATCGTTCGGCGCTGCAACGCAATCCTCGTGTCCCTCTTCAAAACTCGGCACCATTTCACTCCTGAGGTTCTGAAGCTCCTAGTCCAAGTTCACGTCTTCCCGCACATCCTCTACTGCCTGTCTGTCTGGGGTGGCGCGGCCGAGTGTCACCTAGGTAGAGTGCAGATAATTATCAACTTCGCTGCCAGGCTTGTGAGTGGTACTCGCCGCTGTGACCACATATCCCCCGCCCTTGAAGCACTCGGATGGCAGAGAGTCGCGGAAACTGTTCGCCACCGTGACTGCCTGAACGTGCACAGAGCGCTGCATGTCAGCGAGTCGCCCCACGCTCTGCGTGCTCTATTTGCGACGCGTGCCGAGTCTTCCCAACGCCAGACTCGAGCTGTTTCGGACGGCGTTGGCTCACTCCATCTGCCTCGCGTCCGGCTGACCGCCACTCAGCGGCAGTTTCCGTACCGAGCTGCCGCCGCATGGAACCGACTGCCAGCGGCTGCCGTCCATGCCCGCTCGCGCCGCGCGTTCCTGTGTGCTTTAAATCGCTGATTGACTGTATCGACTGTATCTGCTGATTGTATCACTTTCACTGTGTTGTATGTGTTGGATCATGGGCCATGCTAGCTATGACTAGGTGCAGAATACCCACTATGTGGACGCTCCTTGAAATACATGAACTTGAACTTGAACTTATGCTAAGCAGAGCTTGTTGCGTGGGCCCTGACCCCTACCACCCGATGACGTACTTCCATTTCTCAACGGAAGAATTTAGTGGCGAATGTTTAACGTGCTCGAAGTTGGAACTCGGTCCGCCCAGCCCCAGAAGTTGGAACATGGTCCGACCAAATCGGTAGGTAAACGCATGTTTTCGCCCCCCACCCCAACCGTTCTGGGAGGTTGTGATTTTTGTTCCGGGAGGTCATATACCCCCCTCCCCCGGTCAACGACACTTCTCTTTCGTGCTGGCGACCCGACGCCACCGTCAACAACTTTTCGCTGACGAAACGGAGCGAAATTTCCCCCTCCCAAAAACAAAACTAGAAACCTAGATCCGCCACTGAGGCTGCCCCCCCCCCCCAGACACACACTTTTCAAAACGCTGCTACGCCTATGTGACCACAGCACGGAAACGCGGAACTCTCGACAGTATCGCCGCAGCAATGATTCTTTGCTGCAACAGTTAACAAGCATGTAGGCCGGTGGAGTATTTTTTCCTGACCTTTAAGTTTTCACTTACCCCGTTTACATGAATCGATCGGCTGTTACCGTAAATTTACGACCAGTAAGGCGCCGTAGTTGGCGATGAACGAGCGAGCGCGAATGAAATGTATGGGGAATTTCAACTCGATCGGGCAAGTAGTTTCTGAGATACAAAAAAAGGTGCGCACGTGCAGAGGTACCCACCTTTGACTTGTGGGAAAGTGAGGGCTGAGAGGGCCCTAACCACACACCAAATTTGAACACAATCGGCTCAGCCGTTCCAGAGATATAGAATAGGGGTGTACACGTGCGCACGTGCAAAGCCATCCCACCCCTGAGTTGTGTAAAGTGGCGGCTGAGGGGTCCCTAACCACACACGAAATTTGCACATAATCTGCCCAGCCGTTGCGGTGTTATTGCGAGAAAATACTTTTCAACACCCTCACATGGCACGCGCCACGCGCAGTGGTAGTCACCCACATGAGTCGGCACTGGTCTCCAACAGGGTAGGTTGGATGGGGCTGCTCAGCAAAGAAGTCAGCTTGTCAATCGGACGCGTGGTTGCAGATATATGAGCTTCTCAAAAGCGTCGCCACAGGCCGGGTAGGGCCGGGTCGGGCCGCTCATAATCAGATTTTTTTCCCATACACCACGGAAGGACGAGCGAGCTCTTCGCGCTCGCTCGTAATAAGCAAATTGACACTAAAATGACAATAACTCGACCCGTTTCCATGAGTCAACCGCCGGTGTTATCGTAAATTTACGATAAATGACCCGGTCCCAGCACCCGTCAAAAAAGGCGCAGTCTCCCCTGCCTTATCGTCAGTTTAGCCACCCGCCAATTAAGGAACGGGGACCCGGCTTCCCCGCGCCGACCGGCGCACAATGGGGCGGGAGCAAAGCCTGGCATCCCATAATTAGAAAGTCATGGTTCTTGCTTACTTGCTACACAAAATGGGGACTAATATACTAAGAAATGATACGTGTGATGTTGCTAAGGGCGCCCGTTCCGTAGCTTAGTATTATCTCATATTTGGCGGGGTTTCTGGTATTTACCTATACGCGTGAAGAAGACCTGGGTGAGATTCGGCCAGCAGTGACGATGTTCGGGAACAATTCTGGGTATGTCTGACTTGCCTAAATAACTACTTGCCCTATCGAGTTGAAATTCACCATATATTTCCTTCGCGCTCGCTCGTTCATCGCCGACTACGGCGCCTTACTGGTAGAACATGAGTTCAGCAACGTTTTGCTCACAACAAATATTTGGGCGGTTTTCGGCAATTTTATATGTTCTTTGTTAAATTTGACTTCTGAAAAATTATGATCGCATTTTGACACCTGTAACAAAACATGACATAAAATATGTAAATACAGGTTCAAGTGCCAGTTTTTTTTCGGTAGTAACCTATACAACTTTGAACACAACGCCGTGTTTAACGCCATTACCGGCTGGTCAATGCTGACTGACAAAATATCCGTGTTTGGCACTGTATCACGCACATACGGTTCAGAACATTGCCAAACGACTTTCAGATTCGTAATCTCTGGACAATTTGGCTTCAGAATAGGCTCATTTTGTTTGGTTTCCAAAAAGTTGCCGAAATGAATTATGACGTGGCAGACCGCGCTCCCGCCCCAATGTGCGGCGAGGCCCCCGCTGGCGCCCGTTCCGTAATTGCTTGTCGGCGCCAGCCGGCGGACGCTCCACCCCATCGCTCGCTGCCGCACGCAGCCTTCGCCAATACCGAAACGCTGCTCCTTCTTATGAGACATAATTATGCAAACTTATAAGTTAAAGAAACATTTTGAGAACATAAACAAAAATATTTGGTATATCATTTTTAGCAAGCTTTACGATTTTATCCAAATTTCTTTAAAATAGCTTAAAGGAAATAGTTCACCTTCAACATGGGTTTTGAACTGAAATAGCAGTTTTGTAGCCTGTGTTGAGAAATCCTTTTCTGGAACTTTTCTTGGCTGAAAAGACTCTCCAGCCGAAGATATTTGACTTTTTAGCGAAGGAATACGGCGCATATATGATGTACCGTACCGTCTGAAAGTGCCAGCACTGCCATGGAGCATGCGCAGACCAATAACGCACACCATAAAATCAATAATTTACAACCTTTTGTCCTGAATTGGCGCGATGTAGAACCATTTTTAAAAAGAAAAAAAGAAACTGTATTAAGAAATATAATAAAATCGTGTTCTGAAAAAATTCCGAAGGTGAACTATTTCCTTTAAAGCAAAATGAAAGAATAATTCATACGTTTCGTTGTCAGTCGTCTATCGTAAATTTCCGATGGCGCTAACGGAAATTTACCATAAGCCAGATCGTCAGTTTTGCCCCGCCAGGACCCGTTACATAAGCAAAAGATACGCATTTTTTTTTGCTTATCGTCAGTTTCGCTGACTCATGTAAACGTAAATTGTAAATTGTATCTACTTTTTAGCGTGTATGTGTGGTTTTAACTTTGCATCCATCTTAAAGGAAATAGTTCACCTTGGATTTTTTTTTACCAAACACGATTTTATTATATTTTTTAATACAATTTCTTTTTATATTGTCAAAAATGGCCTTATATCACGCCGATTCAGGACATAAGGTCGTAAATTTGTATTGTTTATCAAAACTATATGCATACTCTCTGAGTCAGAGTCCTGACGCCACGCGAATGTAAAAAATGGTTCAGCCAATCAGATTCGAAAGTAGTCGCGTAAGGATAGACTCGCATTGGAGAGCGGTAATCGCCACGCCGTGTGTGGATTGCTCAAGAATGTAAATACATACATACATACATACATACATGTGCCAACCGGCGGGCGGCGTTCGCTTGCTAGCACCAGCTGCAAGCTGATTGGCTGATGGTATAGCCTCTGCCTGGGCTAGAACCAGTACAACATTCTTTCGCCAGCACCGCATTCCTTCGCCAATAAATCAAATATGTTCGGCTGGAAAGTCTTTTCAGTCAAGAAAACTTGCAGATAGGGGTTTCCCAACACGGGCTACAAAACTGCTATCTCAGTTTAAAGCTAATGTTGCAGGTGAACTATTTCCTTTAACCTGACTACTGGAATAAATCGTCTTGCATGGACAGGCGCTGATATCGTGAATACAAATACAAAAATGACGGGAACACGATGAACCATATTTACTATATTATATCTGAACTCAGAAAATCACCCAAATCACACAGTAAAGTGTGGTGGTAACTGGTAAGCAAACGTTGATTTTTCGGATGGCCAAGGGCCCAAGAGGCCCAATTTACACCGTTGACCTGGGCGGCATGGAAGGTGAAACGGGTGAAACCACGTGGAGGCAAAACTAGTGCGAAGGTCAGGGCCAGTCAGGAATCATGGCCAACGCCGTCAACAACAAGCGCTCAAATGAATTTGTTTGTAAACAGAGCGTGATTATTGTCTTTCCATGCGCATACAAATGCTTCCAAACAGGACAAATTGACTACCGATGCCAGCATGGTTCTGTGGTGCTTTGTGGTCACCGGGAGGGGACGGGAGATTACAGATGCCCGTAATTTCATAGTTTACAACTGGGTGGGCAAATTCTGGCCACTGGGTGGGCATTTTGGAGCACTGGGTGGGAATTTGGCCACCCAGTTCCTTACTTACGAGAGGGCCTGCAACTGGTTTCGTGATCGCTGGGTGTCTGCTACACCAGGCTGTGACGCTGTTGACACTCACGCACACTATTTATCTTTGATCACCAAATTTTCCACGCCAGAGTCCACGGCCAGTACAGGTTTCAAGTATAGTGAAATGCCTATTGTCTCACCATGTTATAAACACCAATGACCTCAAGTCGGTTTCGGCACGTGAAACTGATATTAGGCTGGCAAATATCTGTTGATTATGGGCGCGTCTATCAAACACAATGTTCAGCACCACTGTTCAATGTTCAGCGCCACTGTTCAATGTTCAGCGCCACTGTTCAATGTTCAGCGTCACTGTTCAATGTTCAGCGCCACTGTTCAATGTTCAGGGCTTCTCCGAGACGGCTGCAAGTCTGTTAGCTCATCTATCACATCTGCACATCTGTTAGCTCACCTATCAGCACAGCTTAGCTCATAGCTCATCAATAGCTCAGCATAGCTCACCTATCAGTCAGTCGTGTCATCAGTGTAGTGATCATCATCATCAGTGTAGTGATCATCATCAGTCGTGTATGATGATCACTACACGACTGATCATCACACTAGTTTGATACGCTTGTGTGCTTGGTGCCTTTTCAACAACAACACAAATCGAATATGGGTTATTTAATTGAACTTGAACAATATATATTGTTGTTGCAAGAATATATGCATAACTTGTCGTGCTTTAATTGGACGTCAATATCATATTAACACACCGTTAATTGAATGATCATGTGATTAATTTTTAATTGTCTCATTATATACCAGTAATAGGCCTTTTTGGGCGATGACCGAGCGAGCGCGCTCTGGTAAAGCTCAAACAGGTTTGAAATATGAAACGGTAAGGGAGCACACGTGGTAGTAACACATAGTCATTTTAATCCTCCAGAAAAATTGCCAGGCCCTCAATGCATGCCAACATAAAAATTAAGTTGCATTAAATTGTTCATGATCTCTTTTTTTCAAATCCGCCAAAAGGGAGTACGTCCTGAGCGCTGCATGCTTCAACGTATAAATCAATGTTTATATTAATGCAGCCATTTTTGATCAAGAATCAGTTTGGCAAAGATTTGTGTTAATTTCAACGTTCGCGAGTGCCAACTGCCACGTGCTGTGGTACCACATCTATCAGAACACACCATACCAAAAGCAAAAATGATTTGATGATCAATGGTGAAAACCCAATCTCAATCGGAGCAGTGGTTGCAAAGTTATTAACTTCCGAAAAGCGTCTGTATGGCCGGGTCGGGCCGGGTCAAATGTAATTTTGTCTAGTAAGTTGACGAGAAACCTCACGGCCGCTTTGCGCCCGCTCGGTAACTACAAATTAGATCGTGTTGTATCTTCGTCACCCATCAATCAATAGAGAAGAGGGTCGAACCAAATTTATGGGCTTTATTGATAGTTGGCATTATTTTGACATCTGGAGGCAAACAAGTCATTACAGAAGATGAATTGTCCCATTATTGAGGAAGAAGTATGCCAAGAGTTGTTTACAGTGCAGATCGCTTCACGCCCAATTTCTTAGCGCATTATAAATACATCATGCTGCTCTGGTGCGTGGAGAGAGCATGCCAGAGCCGGTACCGCTGCTGCTCTGGTGCGTGGAGAAAGCATGCCAGAGCCGGTACCGCTGCCGCTCTGGCTGGCTGGGTTTACTCGCTTTTTATTGTGAGAAGAATGCATTGTTTGGCATCAAATGGGCCAGTAAATACAGACAAACATATGCTCATCCAGAGAGGAAATGATGTAGGTTATGAAGCAAGGCACTTCAGAACCGCCTAGCTGCCTTCTTTGGTATGTTATATTCAAGCGTATGTGACCGTATGCGGTGGGAGTGAGATGAGTTATGGACTGCACATTCATCTCGAAGTGGCAGATGAGAACCTTTAAGTTTCCGTTATATTTACTTGTGCAATACATCCCTTTTTGTCCGTTTTCATCTAGTGACTTAGTCTGTAATTGGGCCATTTTTGCCCGTTGATGATACATCGAATAAACTAAACTAAACTAATCCTGCTTAGCAATTTAGCGGTCCGCTGTGCACAACGGCTTAGTTAGGCGAGAAATCGTTGAATTCAGTATTTTCCCTGTCATCCGTGCGTCACGCTCTGTCTTGTGTCCTCCCTTCCTATCAACTGCCCTGCCCTCTTCCAATGCTGTCCTATACCCTCTGTCCACTCTGCCTTACCCTCTCCCTCTCCTCATCCCCACCCTGCTTTACCCTCCCCCTCTTCCCACCCTGCTTTACCCTCCCCTTCTCCCCACCCTGCTTTACCCTCCCCCTCTTCCCACCCTGCTTTACCCTCCCCCTCTCCCCACCCTGCTTTACCCTCCCCCTCTTCCCACCCTGCTTTACCCTCCCCCTCTTCCCACCCTGCTTTACCCTCCCCCTCTTCCCACCCTGCTTTACCCTCCCCCTCTTCCCACCCTGCTTTACCTTCCCCTCTTCCCACCCTGCTTTACCCTCCCCTCTTCTCACCCTTATTTACCCTCTCCCTCTCCCTCTTCCCACCCTGCTTTCCCCTCTACATCTCCCTCTTCACACCCTGCTTTACCCTCTCCCTCTCCCTCTTTCCATCCTGCTTTACCCTCTCCCTCTCCCTCTTTCCATCCTGCTTTACCCTCTCCATCTCCCTCTACCCACCCTGCTATACCCTCTAACAGATCTGCCTTTTCTTAATTTGACTCTACCATGTTATCTGTCCATGCTGCCCTCCCTTTTCCTTGCGAAACCTTCGCCATGATTTGCTAACTTAGTGAAGGTTGCAATTACTTTTTACAACCTATTTCGGACGTCCGCGGCCGTGAAAATAGCATAGGTTCCTGATACTCGGGCCAAAACAGGGGCCAAAACAATTTTGGAAAAAACCTGACTAGTTTCGCCTACTCTGTTTTTTTACAGACTGGTGGTCACTGGTCAACTGCCCAGTGTCCACCCTGCCCCCTATAGTATCTACTGGCACTGGTCGCACTTATCTTGGTCTGCGTATGTGTATAATTCATATGCTAAAATTCAGATTTGTTAAGAAACCGCAACGCCTCATCGAGATTGCAGTGAATGATCTATGAAGGATTAATCACTCCCGCTCGTGTTTGAAAATGCACTAAGAGTCTTAGTCTAACAAAAACAACTTAGTCTTACAAAAATGAGCAATGACTTGATAACTGTATTTTTCCTAAAGGGGTGATATTTCTTCTGCGCCACTGCGCTATTTCTTTTTTTTTATCTGCAATATCTTAGTATCCATGTTTGTTTGTGTTATGCAATCGTTATTATTTGAAAACGTTATGCCCAATATCTTATCTGCTTAACCCACTTGATACCAAGGTTCTCGGTGATGCATTGATGCTCTTGGACGCCGATGGGGAGACGTGGTGTTTTTTTCTTCTTCAATATTCGGGTTGAGGCCGGAACAAATTCGAGAATGCGTTTAATTCAAGTAATGCACCTCGCAAGCAAAATGATGAATAATTCAGGAACAGCACCGTATCATCGGCGGCATTAACTTAGCTTATCTAACTGACGCCAGCATTTTTACTGCGAGGAATTCCGCGGCCGATGACAGTGATCCATTACTGGAGTTTGTTTTCCCCGGCGCGGGGCACGTCAGCGTGGCACGCCCTCGCTAGCTGTCGGCGCCGGCTGTGACCCGTCTGTGTGACCCCTGCCACCCCACTGCCCCAGGTGTGGGGTAAGCAGACCTTCCACCCCACTGCCCAGGTGCTGACTGCTGGGGACGCGAGGGGAGAGAGGTACGCACCCTACCCCAGCCACGTGCAGGATACGTGGACAGGCCGTCAGCCTCAGACACATTCACACCAGGGGCTCCGCTACCGGGGGGGGGGGGGGGGCGTGTCCCCCCAAACATTTTCGGATTTTAGCATTACGCCTAGGGGACATGGAAAGAATCGACTTCAGAATGCCTCCGTCGCCCCCAACTTTCGGAAGGTGGCGGCGCCCTTGATTCACACCGACCCGATTACCGCTGAAGAACACTTGATGTCGGGATGGGTACACTTCTAATCTGGTATAGCATACGATGAAGGCATGTGAGTTGTGACAACATCCAGCGAAAAGGGCAAATAGGTGGATCCTTTCTGCGCAGAGAGGAGTCCCCAGGTACGATCAAGTGGTAGCGATGTACGACGATGACGACATGTGCATACGCATGTGCAGACATGTGAGGACTGTAGTGATCACTAATAAGACCCAGCTGCCTCACCGCCAGCCACCAAGTTGCCAAGTCCAGCGCCGAGGAAATGCACAACGGTTTTCACTTTCACCCATACAACTATGAAGTTTCTTCCTGATGATTCGCGACACTTCCTACAGCTAATATCGGCTAGTGAAATCGCCTTTCATATAACGCAACCCTCAACATTGCTGATTGTCATTTACTTCAACGTTTTATTTCATCGTGCCCATGTCAATAAGATTGAGGTGTACGAGTGAAATGTTACAATCTAACAAGTAAGCAATGTTTACTGAGCATCATCCTACCTTGGTGCTGATAAACACAAAATATGCTGGTAACATGAAGTTTTTTTAAATATAGAAATAGTGATTCCATCATTGCATAATTCAGAACGGTCGTTTTAGAAACGGGATAAAACATTTCTAAGCGTTGCCTGTTTCTGAGCCACAATGCTGATAAATGACCTGGACATCAGAAGTTTGTAGGTATTTAGCCAGTTAACTCAAACAATGTGGAATTTTTAGGATTCATTTCATGTTCCTTTCTTTTCAGTGCTAGATGAAAACGTTCAATGGCGTCGCCACGGTTTCAAAATAAGTAGAGAAAAATACAAGTGCACGTGTACTTTAGCATGCATGTACCATATTAGGGATTGCCGAAAATTACTAGGGTCAATGTCGCCCCTAGTGTCCCCAGTGGTGGCGACGCCCATGGATACGTTACCAGTTAGTGTACCACTTCTTAACACTGGCTAAGTATTGACACTAGTCATTAATATGCCCAGCATGTCTGCCATGGGCATTGGGCAAGCGACAGCATATACTGTCAGTGACTGGCAGTATATGCCACAGCGCAGCTTGGTTAGCCAAATATCAGTGTGTGACGGACAGATATTGTGGATGTTGCGAGGACATATTTTCATGGAATGAAATATTGATTACATGGCGTACATGTTTGGAGGTTGAGAGGTGGCACACCTCGCTAAAATTAGAACAACGAAGTCTCATTTTATTCATGGCGTTTACTTTGCGAGTTCATCTAAGCTTGACCTTATTACATGCCCTCTGGCAGTAGTCATTCACAAGTGGTGCATATTCTTAGAGAAACGAATATATATATATATATATATATATATATATATATATATATATATATATATACATCCATTTGTTTAGGCACATGAAGGCCTTATCCACATGCTAAATTGATATTGTATCAAGTTAAACCCTGCATTAGACTTATCGCGCCCGAGTCTGCTGGTGACAAATGCTGCTAAGTCAGGTTTCCGGTCAGCGATAGCGCAGAGGAGATTCAATCGAAGCAGCCTTGCCGTTAGACAGGTGATAAATTATCTCCCGCTCGAGAAAACCGGGATGTCTTTGACCTCGGTTGTGGATCTCTGCTATTTTAAGTTGTTCCCGGACACTTATTTATATTTTGTTATTCGTAAACACTTATCACATGCACGATATTTGTATTACTACGCATTTACCAGACCACGGAACGGAAACTGATTAGCAAAACGGAACTTTATCTTAAAGGAAACAGTTCACCGGCGGAAAATTTTCAGGACACGATTTTATTATATTTTTTAATACAGTTTCTTTTTTTCTTTCCAAAAATGGTCCTACATTGCGCCAATTCAGGACAGAAGGTCGTAAATTATTAATGTTATGGTGTGCGTTATTGGTCTGCGCATGCTCAGACCAGTGCTGGCACTCACAGACGGTACGGTATATCATATATGCGCCGCATTCCTTCGCCAAGAAGTCAAATATCTTCGGCTGGAGAGTCTTTTCAGCCAAGAAAAGTTGCAGATAAGGATTTCTCAGCACGGGCTACAAAACTGCTATTCCAGTTCCAAATCCCATGTTGAAGGTGAACTATTTCCTTTAAGTATGCCTGCTTACGCTACCTTTCTGGAGCTCATTGAAGAAACACACTATTTGTAACGTAATATGTTGACTGTGTGATGTGTCTATGTGTACTATGTACCCCAGTGATTTATATATAGGGTAAAGTTGGATAAGAAGTAAGAACTGCAGATTCTCGTCTACATACACAGCGCAGTGCCTCGCGATGGGTTCGGCTGACCGCGCCGCAACTTGAGAGTCGAGCTGGAGAGTCAGGTGGGGAGTCGAGCTGGAGAGTCAGCTGGGGAGTCGAGCTGGAGAGTCAGGTGGGGAGTCGAGCTGGAGAGTCAGCTGGGGAGTCGAGCTGGAGAGTCAGCTGGGGAGTCGAGCTGGAAGGTCGAGCTGGGGAGTCGAGCTGGGGAGTCGAGCTGGAGAGTCAGCTTGAGAGTCGAGCTGGAGAGTCAGCTGGGGAGTCGAGCTGGAGAGTCAGCTTGAGAGTCGAGCTGGGGAGTCAGCTGGGGAGTCGAGCTGGGGAGTCGAGCTGGAGAGTCAGCTGGAGAGTCGAACTGGAGAGTCAGCTGGGGAGTCGAGCTGGAGAGTCAGCTGGGGAGCCGAGCTGGAGAGTCAGCTGGGGAGTCGAGCTGGAGAGTCAGCTGGGGAGTCGAGCTGGGAAGTCGAGCTGGGGAGTCGAGCTGGAGAGTCAGCTTGAGAGTCGAGCTGGAGAGTCAGCTGGGGAGTCGAGCTGGAGAGTCAGCTGGGGAGTCGAGCTGGAGAGTCAGCTGGGGAGTCGAGCTGGGGAGTCAGCTGGGGAGTCGAGCTGGAGAGTCAGCTGGGGAGTCGAGCTGGAGAGTCAGCTTGAGAGTCGAGCTGGAGAGTCAGTTGGAGAGTCAGCTGGAGAGTCAGCTGGGGAGTCGAGCTGGAGAGTCAGCTGGGGAGTCGAGCTGGAGAGTCAGCTGGGGAGCCGAGCTGGAGAGTCAGCTGGGGAGTCGAGCTGGGGAGTCAGCTGGGGAGTCGAGCTGTAGAGTCAGCTGGGGAGTCGAGCTGGAGAGTCAGCTGGGGAGTCGAGCTGGAGAGTCAGCTGGGGAGTCGAGCTGGAGAGTCAGCTTGAGAGTCGAGCTGGAGAGTCAGCTGGGGAGCCGAGCTGGAGAGTCAGCTTGAGAGTCGAGCTGGAGAGTCAGCTGGGGAGTCGAGCTGGGGAGTCGAGCTGGGGAGTCGAGCTGGGGAGTCGAGCTGGAGAGTCAGCTGGGGAGTCGAGCTGGGGAGTCAGCTGGGCAGTCGAGCTGGAGAGTCAGCTGGGGAGTCGAGCTGGAGAGTCAGCTGGGGAGTCGAGCTGGAGAGTCAGCTGGGGAGTCGAGCTGGATAGTCAGCTGGGGAGTCGAGCTGGAGAGTCAGCTGGGGAGTCGAGCTGGGAATCGAGCTGGGGGAGTCGAGCTGGAGAGTCAGCTGGGGAGTCGAGCTGGGGAGTCAGCTGGGGAGTCGAGCTGGAGAGTCAGCTGGGGAGTCGAGCTGGGGAGTCAGCTGGGGAATTGAGCTGGGGAGTCGAGCAGGAGAGTCGAGCTGGAGAGTCAGCTGGGGAGTCGAGCTGGGGAGTCAGCTGGAGAGTCGAGCTGGAGAGTCAGCTGGGGAGTCGAGCTGAAGAGTCAGCTTGAGAGTCGAGCTGGAGAGTCAGCTGGGGAATCGAGCTGGAGAGTCAGCTGGGGAGTCGAGCTGGAGAGTCAGCCTGAGAGTCGAGCTGGAGAGTCAGCTGGGGAGTCGAGCTGGAGAGTCAGATATGGAGTCGAGCTGGAGAGTCAGCTGGGGAGTCGAGCTGGAGAGTCAGTTTGAGAGTCGAGCTGGGGAGTCAGCTGGGCAGTCAGCTGGGGAGTCGAGCTGGAGAGTCAGCTGGGGAGTCGAGCTGGAGCGTCAGCTGGGGAGTCGAGCTGGAGAGTCAGCTGGGGAGTCGAGCTGGAGAGTCAGCTTGAGAATCGAGCTGGAGAGTCAGCTGGGGAGTCGAGCTGGAGAGTCAGCTTGAGAGTCGAGCTGGAGAGTCAGCTGGGGAGTCGAGCTGGAGAGTCAGCTTGAGAGTCGAGCTGGAGAGTCAGCTGGGGAGTCGAGCTGGAGAGTCAGCTGGGGAGTCGAGCTGGAGATTCAGCTGGGGAGTCGAGCTGGAGAGTCAGCTGGGGAGTCGAGCTGGAGAGTCAGCTGGGGAGCCGAGCTGGAGAGTCAGCTGGGGAGTCAGCTGGGGAGTCGAGCTGGAGAGGCAGCTGTGGAGTCAGCTGGGGAGTCAGCTGGGGAGTCGAGCTGGAGTCAGCTGGGGAGTCGAGCTGGAGAGTCAGCTGGGGAGTCGAGCTGGAGAGTCAGCTGGGGAGTCGAGCTGGAGAGTCAGCTTGAGAGTCGAGCTGGAGAGTCAGCTGGGGAGTCGAGCTGGAGAGTCAGCTGGGGAGTCGAGCTGGAGAGTCAGCTGGGGAGTCAGCTGGGGAGTCGAGCTGGGGAGTCGAGCTGGGGAGTCGAGCTGGAGAGTCAGCTGGGGAGTCGAGCTGGAGTCAGCTGGGGAGTCGAGCTGGAGAGTCAGCTGGGGAGTCGAGCTGGAGAGTCAGCTGGGGAGTCGAGCAGAGCGGACATCATATCGGTAATCTGCGTCTCGGTCCCGGACTCCGAGCAGATTAATTATAACGACTGGACTGGACCGGGTACCGGGCTGACTGGACCGGGTACACCCACCCGGTCCAGTCAGCCACGTCAGAATCACGGCAGCGCTGCATCTGCCTGGCTATCGGCGATCGCAGCATCTGTCTGGATATCGACGATCGCAGGATCGCTGCATCTGCCTGGATATCAGCGATCGCAGCAACGCTGCATCTGTCGGGATATCGGCGATCGGCCTGGGTCCAGTATATGTATACATACCTCGCGGAAATACTGGAGAACTGAACGGCTTATCCACATGTGAAATAAGACCCGTTCAATCCTTTATTGTGCTTGGGCTTGGCATCAAACAAAGATGTTTTTACTGTTCTAAGTTGGCTAAGGGAGGGAGTTTTCAATAATCCCGTCACTCGGTTCTTTTTTAACCCGCGCCGTGCCGGGGGGGGGGGGGGGAGGGTTAGATACCCCTCCCCCCTTAGGTTTATCGAGGATAGCGAAAAACGGTGGCGCGCAGCGCCGCCATTTTTGGCACAGCTGTTCGGGATCAATTGCGCAAATTATGTTAAAAAAATACATCGGGTCATCTCAGGTCAGGTCACCAAACCAGGTCACGTGACCCAACCTAAAAAAAATCTTGGTTTTCTAGTTGGAGGGGGGGGGGGGGGATGTCTAAACACCCCCCCCGCACGGCGAAGTTGGCGCCGAGCACCGGCACGGCGCGGGTTAAGTTTCATAGAGCAAGCTAATACAACCAGTAAAACGCCTTTTTGGGCGATGACCGAGCGGGCGCGCACTGGTAAAGCTAAAACAGGTTTGAAATATGAAACGGTACGGGAGCACACGTGGTAGTAACACATAGTCCTTTTAGTCCTTTTAGTCCCCCATAAAAATTGCCAGGCCTCCATGCATGCCAACATAAAAATTAAGTTTTACTAAATTGTACATGATCTTCTTTCTCGAATACGCCAAAAGGGAGTACGTCCTGAGCGCTGCATGCTTCACGTAATAAACAACGAATGCTTAGATAAATCAAACCATTTTTTTAAAATCAATAATTATTTTGTTCATTTCGACGTCTGCGGGTGCCACGCGCTGTGGTACCACCCCTATCAGAACGCATCATAACAAAATCAAAATTGATTTGATGGTCCTATCCGACGGTGAAAACCCGATCTCAATCGGAGCAGTGGTTGCAAAGTTATTAGCTTCCGAAAAGCGTCTGTATGGCCGGGTCGGGCCGGGTTCAAATGTAAATTTGTCTAGTAAGTTGATAAATAAATGGTCGGTAATAAATGCATGACGCACCATCAATGTTTTGACGTACCTACCGCAATACACTGATAGCATAGCAAATGTTATGGTAAAGTTAAATATTGAAACTTAACTACAATTTGACAACATAAGGTCATTAAAAACATTACAGACATCGGCCTATCTCCCGACAATCTATCACATACTCATTGCCTGTGTTTGAGACGATATAAACAAATATCTGAAGGAATATTTTCACCTTCTTTACTTATTTGTTTCCTGCAAAAGGAAATAATTTTTAGACAAATGCATTGGAAGCTTCCTGTGTATATCTACTTTATATACACTTTATATATCACTTTACGAAAAATAAAGAACACGCGATGTCACATTGCACGGCAGCCAATTTGGCAGCCAATCGACGCTCGTGTTTGACCATGTTAAAATCCCTCCGAGCATATTTTAGGCCAATTTGAATCAGGTTATTGGTTCTCACGTCTACTTAAAGGGAATAATTCACCTTTAACATGGGGTTTTGAACTGAGATAGCAGATTTGTAGAGCAGATCGAAAAATGGCTTGTGTGAAAGAATTACCTCCCTACGTTAAGTGATTTCGACACAGGATTATTTCTATTTTTCATTTTCCGAAGTTTCGGTTCCGCGAAACTTCGTCGTTAGTATGATGTCATACTCGCTGACGTCAGAATTGCGTCCATACGCAGATGCATACGTCAAATGCCGCAAATTAGCCGTAACCATTGCCATTAGTAAATAGTGCCGATTGTGATTACCATCGGGACAGTGGATAGAGTTAGTATTTGTATTTAAAAGATAAGTTACCTTGTTTTTAACAGCTTTTTAACCGTGGGTTAAGTGTCGGGATCTGGGACAGAAAGCACGAAATTGTTGTATCAGCGTGTGCAGCCATGAGTTGAGCGCAACGAGTTGCAGGTATCTGCTGACCTGATAAATCATTGGTCATCAAACTGATTTGTGCATACAGACCAGGTGTTTCATATATTTAATATTGATTGGAATGTATGAGAGTTTGCCACGTAGCGTATCACATGCCCTCTGTACGAGCTTAGACTTACGCTAAAAACGTCTGCGGTCACCTCACGGTTAAGAAAGTTGTTTGTGACCCTGGGCAAACGGCAACACATTCCACGCTGCACAGTGCTAACTCTTGCCCGCGTTTCGTAAAAGAGGTTTTGGTTGCGGGTCGATCGGGCGGGCACATGTAGAGGAAAGCTTTCAAGAAGGAGTGGTATGTCCAGCTTTGTGGATAGGGATGTTTCTGAGACAGAGGAGATCGTGTTGGACTCTCCGGGCGTTTTGTTTATATAAAATATGTATTTTTATATAAACAATGGCTGAATTACATAAGCTAGCTTTCGTTTTTACAACATCTTCAAGATCTTGAAGATGTTGTAAAAACGAAAGTTCAATTCCGTAATTTCGACCATTGTTTATATAACAAACAAAAAATATTGCCATGTTATTGATCATCCAATCTATATTAATGTCATCATTATCGCAAGCACAACCATCTCATATATACAAAGTTGCATATATTTGTTCCATGAAAATGCCTTTTTGATTGTCTTTTATAGAAATATAATGGAAATATGGTAAATATTTTACAAGGAAAACATTAGAAGTAAGAATCAGAGCTATTCATGCATTTCCCCTAAAATTATTTATTAACAGCCAGATAAAACACTGGACCATGATGGCGCTATACTTTCACCATTCCAATCAGTCTATGTGGGGCACTGAACTTTAGAGTAGAATCAGTT
>JAXIVJ010014144.1:0-32500 GCA_036785665.1 Chirona hameri | reverse complement strand
GCGGCACATGTCGGATTGTCGGCTGTGATGGTGGCCAGGATCTCCCTGGTGATCTCCTTCAGGTCATCCAGAATGGGTGGTTGGACCTGGTACACTCTTCCCCAGGGACATGGGAGCCGTGGGGGGGGGGGGGGGGGCAGTGGGGACAACTCGCCCTCCCAAACTTTTGACCTGTGTGTGGGGGGGGGGGGGGGGGCGACGACCCTCCCCCAACTTTGGGGCTAGGTGGCGGCAATTCGCCCACTTTTTACATGATCTTTTAATTCTGAATTAGATCAACGGCATTGCCGACGAAAATGTGCATGTGTTTTGTGGAACAAAGATGCAGTTTCAAAGTACAAATTAAAACTCAAAGATAACTTCAAAGAAACCTTCATTGAATTTGGAGCTAGTTTTGCACCTTCCCATCTGTAGGTAATATATACAGTGTAGCATGGAAACACTGCTAAATACAACCAACACCTGTCAATAGGATATGTTTCTACGTCGTAACGTTGATAGACCTTTTTCTTGTTAGCATGGGATAGGTAAGGGTGGTTCATCCGTTTTTTTTAAAGTCAAAAGCGTCATTACAAATGTGTCATGTCGGCCTTGCTCCCCGACGTTCAGCAGTGTGTCGGCTTTTGTTTTCGCGGTGATCGGAGCGTGTCTCGGCTTCCCCCTCCCCTCTCCCTCATCACGGCGGTGATCTGAGTATGTCTCGGCTTTCCCCCTCAGCCCCGGCGGTGATCGTAGTGTGTTTCAGCTATGCTCCCTCCCACCCCCCACCCCCCCTCCCAACTCCGGAGCTGATTGAAATGTGAGAACGGGCGCTATTGCATAAGCTCGAAGTCTTATATACGCAATAATGGTCCGCACTTGCGTTCATCCGTATATGCATAATGACTTAAGTTTGGTTAAGTCAAACCTACTGACAGTCGTTCACTAGGATCGGTCTGAGATGGCGCTTACCAGGCTTGAAAGGATCATACGCCCGCTTTAGAGGACCCTTGACAGGCCACACTGGCGGATCCAGCCTCTCTCCGTGGGGGGATCTTTTTGTGGCAAAAAGTACCCCTTTTTTCTCGCGGATTTGGGCCGGTCACCTTATTTTGGTATTCGAGCTTAAGAAATTAAATTTAAAAAAAGTGTATTTTTTCCCGATTTTTTTGTGTGGTCAAAACAAAATTTCGAAAATACGAGATTGCCGTTTTGAAGAGAATGACACTTCCCTTCTTTTGACCTTTTTATTTGCAATTTGCTTCAAAACTCTTTTTTTCTACGATTGTTCAAACATTTATCGTTTTTCCACCAAAAATGGCATGACATGGCGTCATTAAAACGTCATTATCTCCCAAAATATTACATGAATTTCATTGGAATTTGGTGAACAGACGTCGAATTGATGCAGCATAAAGCACTTAAAATTTGACGTTGATAGCTTATCATAGTTTTCTTCAAGGTATTGAAAAAATCCGGGAGGGGTGCAGATTCTGCCCCCCCCCCTCCCCCCAGCGGGGCGCGGGTTAAGTGTCACCTGGGATGCTTGAATTGCATCAGGTGCGCTGTTTTGTCTATCATTGCAAAAGGGATATATACAAACTTCAAAATCAATCACTCGAGAGAAGAAAAAAACTTCCGTTTTCATGAAGTTTTCTCCTAAGATCATCGTTTTTTCCGTTCAGTGCAGGGAACGTGCGGGGGGGGGGGGGCATACTTGCATTGAATGCCCCTATCATATTCCTGGGGGAGGGGAGATTTTACCCTGATGCCCTCCCGGATCCGCCAATGCCAGCAATTACCGCCAAGAAGAGCCTCTGCCAGACACTTAATACAATTCATTTTCCCATTTTCCAAATTTGTATAAGCAATTGCGAAAGCTGTGTCATGCCGCGAAGCGGCGTCCGTGTCCGTGTCCGTGTCCGTGTCCGTGTCCGTGTCCGTGTGCGCGCCCGTGCGTGCGTGCGTGCGTGCGACCACAATATCATCAATATAATATTAATATCGATTAATTCCTTTATGAGCCCGCACATCCCCCTGTCTGTCCACCGTATGACGCCGTGCCTCGGTGCTCCCTGCAGAACTTCAAGTACGTCGGAGTGCTGGGCTCTGACGTCTTCGGCTACGTGGATCGCTTGACCACCGACTGCGAGACGTCCGGCTGCGAGGCTGACATCCTCATCATGTCCGGAGGCATGGGAGAGCTGCTCAACTCCACACTGCTAGATAGCTTCACCGGAGTCAGGTGCGGTACTCGAACTGCATATGACCGGGTTTTAAAACCGATTAACGTCCATTGCAGTGTTCTGGCCGTGATAAGAAATCGGTCGACTGTTTGGCCCAAATCGCATATCAACTTTGTCTAAATGTATTTTTCTTGCCAGAATTCGACGAGACGTTTTATTTAGGGCGGAAGCTACCTTTCGATCTAAAATCGATGAATAAGCAAAGGCACTAATCGGGAAAACAAGAAGAGTGTGTGGGTCAAATTCGCCTCCCTCTCCGGTGCGTGTGTTGACTCTACCCTGACGTTTCGTATCTCTTCTCGATGCTACAGAACGTTCCAGAAGCACTACGGGCGGCTGCTAGCGATGCTCATTGACCTGGTGAAGACCCACCGAATGGAGGTGGTATGGAAGATCCACGAGCCCGTCACGGACGAGCTTATTCCAGAGAATTCAATGGTGCGCAACGACCTGCTGCAGGAGTACAACGCTCTAATCATGGAGCAGACGTGAGTACAACGCTCTCATCATGGAGCAGACGTGAGTACATGGCTCTTATCATGGAGCAAACGTGAGTACATGGCTCTCATCATGGAGCAGACGTGAGTACAACGCTCTCATCATGGAGCAGACGTGAGTAGACCGCTCTCATCATGGAGCAGACGTGAGTTCAGCACTCTCATCATGGAGCAGACGTGAGTACATGGCTCTCATCATGGAGCAGACGTGAGTACAACGCTCTCATCATGGAGCAGACGTGAGTACATGGCTCTCATCATGGAGCAGACGTGAGTACATGGCTCTCATCATGGAGCAGACGTGAGTACATGGCTCTCATCATGGAGCAGACGTGAGTAGACCGCTCTCATCATGGAGCAGACGTGAGTTCAGCACTCTCATCATGGAGCAGACGTGAGTACACCGCTCTCATGATGGATCAGACGTGAGTACAACGCTCTCATCATGGAGCAGACGTGAGTACACCGCTCTCATCATGGAGCAAACGTGAGTACAACGCTCTCATCATGGAGCAGACGTGAGTACAACGCTCTCATCATGGAGCAGACGTGAGTACAACGCTCTAATCATGGAGCAGACGTGAGTACAACGCTCTCATCATGGAGCAGACGTGAGTACAACGCTCTCATCATGGAGCAGACGTGAGTACAACGCTCTCATCATGGAGAAGACGTGAGTACAACGCTCTCATCATGGAGCAGACGTGAGTACAACGCTCTCATCATGGAGCAGACGTGAGTACAGCACTCTCATCATGGAGCAGACGTGAGTACATGGCTCTCATCATGGAGCAGACGTGAGTACAACGCTATCATCATGGAGCAGACGTGAGTACAGCACTCTCATCATGGAGCAGACGTGAGTACAACGCTCTCATCATGGAGCAGACGTGAGTACACCGCTCTCATCATGGAGCAGACGTGAGTACAACGCTCTCATCATGGAGCAGACGTGAGTACAGCACTCTCATCATGGAGCAGACGTGAGTACATGGCTCTCATCATGGAGCAGACGTGAGTACACCGCTCTCATCATGGAGAAGACGTGAGTACAGCACTCTCATCATGGAGCAGACGTGAGTACAGCACTCTCATCATGGAGCAGACGTGAGTACACCGCTCTCATCATGGAGCAGACGTGAGTAGACCGCTCTCATCATGGAGCAGACGTGAGTACAGCGCTCTCATCATGGAGCAGACGTGAGTAGACCGCTCTTATCATGGATCAGACGTGAGTACATGGCTCTCATCATGGAGCAGACGTGAGTACAACGCTCTCGTCATGGAGCAGACGTGAGTACAACGCTCTCATCATGGAGCAGACGTGAGTACATGGCTCTCATCATGGATCAGACGTGAGTACACCGCTCTCATCATGGAGCAGACGTGAGTACAACGCTCTCATCATGGAGCAGACGTGAGTACACCGCTCTTATCATGGAGCAGACGTGAGTACATGGCTCTCATCATGGAGCAGACGTGAGTACAACGCTCTCATCATGGAGCAGACGTGAGTACACCGCTCTCATCATGGAGCAAACGTGAGTACAACGCTCTCATCATGGAGCAGACGTGAGTACAACGCTCTCATCATGGAGCAGACGTGAGTACAACGCTCTCATCATGGAGCAAACGTGAGTACAACGCTCTCATCATGGAGCAGACGTGAGTACAACGCTCTCATCATGGAGCAGACGTGAGTACACCGCTCTCATCATGGAGCAAACGTGAGTACAACGCTCTCATCATGGAGCAGACGTGAGTACAACGCTCTCAGCATGGAGCAGACGTGAGTACAACGCTCTCATCATGGAGCAGACGTGAGTACAACGCTCTAATCATGGAGCAGACGTGAGTACAACGCTCTCATGGAGCAGACGTGAGTACAACGCTCTCATCATGGAGCAAACGTGAGTACAACGCTCTCATCATGGAGCAGACGTGAGTACATGGCTCTCATCATGGAGCAAACGTGAGTACATGGCTATTATGGATATTGGAGCATTGGAGGACTGTTACCGAATGTAGCACTTGTCATCGACGACATATATCAATAGCTCGATATCAAACGATATCCAGATCAATAATTGTATTATCACTCAGTCTTATGTAGTGACGTAAAGTGCCACACTACAATGTGCATGATCTCACCGCACTGCTGCATTCGCAGGATGTCGACTCCGGTTCAGGTGTGGACGTCACACATGCTGATGAAGCTGCACCACATCGAGGACTGCGAAAAGCAGGCCAACAGCACCACTATAAACGAAGACCAGTGGCGCTGCGAGGAGGAGTTGGTTGCCGGAGATAACTGTAACGCCGAGTTCTTCGACACCATCCTGAACAAGGTGTGCGACAAGCACGTCAAGATGCCGGAGAACCCCTGCTGCAGCGCCTAAGCCACCGTGCAGCTGGTGGTGAGAAATGTGCGGGAAAGATGGACATTCTATTTGCGCGAAACGTGACTGGTGATATCAAGCGTATAGGCTTCAGACAGTTGTTATTTACCGTCGTTAGTTAACGTCGAAAGCTCACTGGGATCTGTCTTTCTTCCACGAGATGTGTATTTCCCACGGCGTGTTAGGCTTTCTGCACTGAGCCTGTTACCGTGTTTGGCTTGCTGGTATAGATACAATAGCTTGTGTATGCTTAGCTTCTCATGATAAGAGAAGGGAGGAGGCAATAAGTTGAAAATTTGCGGAGCCCAGCAATAGTTGTATGCAGTTTGTAGAACAGCGTTATACGAGATATGGCTTTATGACATATATTGCAACATTTACTTCATTTTTAATGGGTAGTCTACTGGTGTGCTGTTTACCTTTCATCAAGCATAATAAGTAATCTGACATATAATGTAGGACATGTCCATTGTCCACGTACCCACATCAAGGCGCGATCGTTTCTAACATCGCTGGTTGGTGCAGCGGTTTTTATGATGCATTTAATACACCACCTATAAAGACACTGCTTCACGTGAAGTCGCTAAGTAATGTACAATATGCAGTGCATTGCCAGCGACGCCATTCAACACGATTATATGCAAAGTAACGTGCTATTAACGCCATGCTTTCCGACTGCAGCTAGTTGTAAGCTTAGGAATCGTCATGTCTTCGACGTCGATGACAGAGCACGATGAACCTTATGCCATTCTGGACTCTGGAGGCAGGTATGCTTCTCTATCTTAACGTAACAGGAGAAAAAGGGGTTTCGGTGACGACTTTGCAGTGATTAGTGCCACGAGAACATGAGGCTTCTTTATTTGAAAAGCACCTGAAACAGACTACAGTTACTTAAAATCGTTTTATGAAGGTACTACATACAATAAACAAAAATGTGGAAAATTCTCATCACTCATACTACTGGAAAATCATATCAGAATACATTTCCAAATTACTTTAAAAACAATGAAGACAAACATGTTGAGGATAATTTAGAAATTGCAGAGGAATTTAATGCCTTCTTCAGCTCAGTTGGGAAAACCCTGCAACAAAAAATGAAAGGGTGTCCTGAGGAGGCTCTTGAGTTCCTTGGAGACCCTTGCAAAGACACAACAAATCATTTGCAACATACTAATAATGATGAACTTATATCTATAATTAAGAACATGAAAAATGTGGGACATGGAGTGGATAAAATTAATGCAAGAATCTTTAAGTTAACATTTATGGCAATCATAGACAAGCTTGTCCACTTTATAAATATATGTCTTGACCAGGGGAAATTTCCAAGCAGACACAAAATTGCTGTCATAAAACCTATTTATAAATCAGGTGATAGAACACAAATGAACAATTATAGACCAATCAGTATCCTTCCATATATATCAAAAATTCTAGAGAAAGTGATCCATGTCCGCGTCATGGAACATGTCTCCAACAATAGCATAATTTGTCCCAACCAATTTGGATTTAGGAAGGGATACTCAACATACATGCCCTTGCTCATATTGCAAGATAAAGTAATCAGGGGGTTTGAATCAAACAAAATGAACTGTGGTATCTACCTGGACTTAAAAAAGGCATTTGATACTGTTGATCACAGCATATTATTGCTTAAACTTCACTCATATGGTATCACAGATACATTCCTGACAATCATAGACTCATACTTATCAAATAGATAACAATGTGTAGAGTATAAAAAAGTCCAGTCAAGCCCGAGTCAAGTAAGTATCCCCCAGGGCTCTATTCTGGGCCCACTTCTGTTCATCTTATACATAAATGATTTTCCCAGGATTTCGTCAAAGCTTACATCATTACTTTATGCTGATGATACAGCCCTTTTATTTGAGGCTGATTCCAATTCTGAATTGCAAAATAACTTAGATACAGAACTACCAAAGGTATACAAATGGCTGCGAGCAAACAAGCTGTCCTTAAACAACAATAAAACATTCTATCAAATATACAATAAATCTAAAATAAATGTTGACATCAATGTAATATTAGATGGTATAAATATAGGACATACAGAAACTGTGAGGTATCTTGGTGTATATATATAGACAAAGAACTCAAGTGGGAGTCACATTATGCATATTTCAAGTATAATAAGTCTTAATATAGGGATTATAAGTCGCTCTAGATATTTCCTGGGTCAGAAACACCGATTTCTGTTGTATAATGCATTAGTTCTGCCTTATCTTAATTACTGCTGTCTGTTATGGGGAAATGCACCGAAATCACTTCTTAACAAATTGCTTATCCTACAGAAAAAGATAGTCAGGATTGTTGATAATCAAGCAAGACTAGCCCACACAAACCCAATATATGTAAAGCACAAAATTCTTAAAGTAAAGGACATTGCCAGACAGCAAGCTATAGTCGTGCTTTATAATGTTGCATCTGGAAGTGCCCCACCAGTCATAGCCTCACTTTTCGAATTCACTCAGACCAATCACAGAGCTTCAAGAGTAGCACGACATTTTGAAGAAATATTCACTCGAAAATTATACCGGACACGTACCATAGCATGGATAGGACCACGTTTATGGAATTCAATTGTTGCCCCCAGATTCCCCCACAAACTCAATACCATCCACTAAAAAACAAATAAAAGAAATCACTAAAAATCACATGATCAGTGAATATGAATAACCCTTCCCTGCTTGCCTCACAAGCCTAGAAAAAAAAATCCTTGTAGTTTGCTCATTTATGTAAATGAGCCTAAATACAATAATAGCCATAGCAGTGCTAAATGTTAACTATTTGTAAAGTCATCTTCTAACTTCTAAGTTGCAGAAGAATGAAGTTATGCAATTTGTAATGTATGTAACATTATAAATAAACAATAATACAAATTTGCAGAACTAAGTAACAGTATATAAACAAACAACATAAGCATGCATAAACGTGCATAATTTGAAATAAAACATAGTAAATCAGGGATAGAGATTTATATTGGTGTTGAGCAATATAGTACCTCTATCTCTTTTCTGCTTTCTTGAAATATGAATTAATTAGATCATGTTTCAACTTATAGATCAATTAATTATATCATGCGCGAAAGCCACCCCGACTAACCGACGCTGGAACCTGGGTGAGATCGAACAGCAACAAGCTTTGCTTAGCTGGGGGGCTCACCGGGTTCCAGCATAGACCTTCTGCTTGCCTAGACCAAGATCTGCCTTCCCCAACCTTTGTATGAATGAAATTGTATCCTGCCTCACTGTCTGGCAAACCTTTCTTGATGGCAACGTGATGGGGCCAGCAGGCAGTGGGGCACACACTTACAATCCTTACTAACTCGGTTACGTATGTGCGAATGTCAGAATGTATGATTCCCAGGGGCGTAGTTGGGGGGCAGTCACTTGTTGATTTCAGCAACGACTACTTTCTGCCTTCTTATTTTTAACCACATTACCACTGACCACTTAGCCTTCCTCTCTTCATTTGCTTTTTTTATTTCTTCTTCCATTTCCTAGCTGGGAGTGCCGCGACATTTTCTCTTTTGTTCTCTGGTGTTAAAGTAAGGTGATGTGCGTCGATGGGATCGAGGGCGGGGGCACTCCTGGTCACCTGTTAATGGGTGGCGGCATAGAAAAAAAAAAATAATAAAAAAAACATACTGCTGTACAGTACGGTTTGTTGGAAGGTGAACTTGCCATATGCAGCGTTCCCGTGCCCTGTGCCCGTTGCCCTACCAACTGTTCCAGTACCCCGTCGTTGCACCTCGTCCCCCGTTCCGGTCCCGGGGCGATTCGCCCTTCAAGCTCGGAAACGGGCACCCGCACAGCGGCGGAATGCGCGGCAAGCACACAAGAGATGAAGAAAGCTCAACTGGTCGGGATCGAACCGGCGACCTATTGCATGGCTATCAAGCACGCCCCAAGCCACCTAACCACTGTACCAGCATGTCCCGAGGGCACAGAGCCAGCGATGGCCCCGGACGCCCTAAGCCACCTAACCACCGTACCAGCATGTCCCGAGGGCACAGAGCCAGCGATGGCCCCGGACGCCCTAAGCCACCTAACCACCGTACCAGCATGTCCCGAGGGCACAGAGCCAGCGATGGCCCCGGACGCCCTAAGCCACCTAACCACCGTACCAGCATGTCCCGAGGGCACAGAGCCAGCGATGGCCCCGGACGCCCTAAGCCACCTAACCACCGTACCAGCATGTCCCGAGGGCACAGAGCCAGCGATGGCCCCGGACGCCCTAAGCCACCGTACCAGCATGTCCCGAGGGCACAGAGCCAGCGATGGCCCCGGACGCCCTAAGCCACCGTACCAGCATGTCCCGAGGGCACAGCCGGCGATGGCCCGGACGCCCTAAGCCACCTAACCACCGTACCAGCATGTCCCGAGGGCACAGAGCCAGCGATGGCCCCGGACGCCCTAAGCCACCTAACCACCGTACCAGCATGTCCCGAGGGCACAGAGCCAGCGATGGCCCGGACGCCCTAAGCCACCTGACCACCGTACCAGCATGTCCCGAGGGCACAGAGCCAGCGATGGCCCGGACGCCCTAAGCCACCTGACCACCGTACCAGCATGTCCCGAGGGCACAGAGCCAGCGATGGCCCGGACGCCCTAAGCCACCTGACCACCGTACCAGCATGTCCCGAGGGCACAGAGCCAGCGATGGCCCGGACGCCCTAAGCCACCTGACCACCGTACCAGCATGTCCCGAGGGCACAGAGCCAGCGATGGCCCGGACGCCCTAAGCCACCTGACCACCGTACCAGCATGTCCCGAGGGCACAGAGCCAGCGATGGCCCGGACGCCCTAAGCCACCTAACCACCTAACCAGCATGTCCCGAGGGCACAGAGCCAGCGATGGCCCGGACGCCCTAAGCCACCTAACCACCGTACCAGCATGTCCCGAGGGCACAGAGCCAGCGATGGCCCCGGACGCCCTAAGCCACCTAACCACTGTACCAGCATGTCCCGAGGGCACAGAGCCAGCGATGGCCCCGGACGCCCTAAGCCACCTAACCACTGTACCAGCATGTCCCGAGGGCACAGAGCCAGCGATGGCCCCGGACGCCCTAAGCCACCTAACCACCTAACCAGCATGTCCCGAGGGCACAGAGCCAGGACGACGCAGACACGTTGCGATATAACGACAATCTATGAATAATCATAATCACAAACGACTTTGGTGATGAATCGACGCCAATGCTTGACGATGTAGCCCACCTGGTGATCGACGCCGGCGACTGTGGACACAGTCTCAGTCAGATAGCGGTGTGAGTTTATTGTACAAACATGGCTCTGGTATGGCCACGCATAACGTATAGCAACAACGCGCCATTCTCATAAAACACTACGCCTGCATAACAACACGGATAACGCTCGTGCGCGCCACGTTTGCACACCTCTCAGTGCCCATTTTATGACGCATATCACCGGAGACATCGCACACGCCTCGCGTACGGGGCCGACCGGTCACCCACCTGGGGTGGGTCAGGCCAGACAGCACCGAATGCACAGGCATCACCCACACGGACACACGCTCAGCTGTCATCCAGGGGACACGTAGCACGCCGCTTTTGATTACAGAGAGCCAGCTTATTGATCCTCTAAAGATGGGGGAGCTGGGAGGTTTCGGACCGCAAGACGGCATTTGGGGAAAAAAAGAGAAGGTCACAGCGATTTGCCTTGTAGGCTTAAAATCACGGGATATACTTTTAAAGAAGCTTGCTTCTGAATGTTCATCGTTATCCATACTAGGTGTGTTCAGACTTTCTCTCTCGTGGCAGATCAGTGCATGCCACTTGCTTTATAAGGAATAATGTATGACTATGTCTGGCCACTCACTCTCTCTTAGAGTGAGTAATGAGTGAGAAAACTTCTCTCTTAGAGAGAAGTTTTCGAGAAAGACGTACACAAGAAAGATAAAGAACGGTCGTTTGGAAACTTGATGGTCTTGACTGTATGGACCATAAAACACGTTTCATTCGATGGAGCTTTTTGGGATTAACAAAATATCTGACATATAGGAATTTGCCAAAATGATGATTAATCATTCAAGCTATTAGTAAGAAGACATGGAACCAAAGACAATTATGCCAGTAAAATTCAACACGAAATATTAACGATTGAGCTTGGCGTGCGAATCAAATATTCAACTCGCAAAACCACTCGTGTCCAGTTAAATTTTGATTTGCAATAGACCACCAACTCTCTCGAGAATTACACATGACAATTCACAACAGTAAGATAAGGTACTGTGTTTTGAGATTAAGCGAAACATGTGTACATGAATGCATTTCTCACGGGGATTCAGTGGGTACGGTAAAAGCCCTTCACTCCATTGCTGACAGAAGAACTACGATACAGAACAGCGTATAGGCTTGTAGTTTGATTTGACGACCGGCGAATTTGATTGGTGCTCAGAACCTTGCACTTATCACAGTACACTTAACACCCAAACACACGCCTACTGCACACCGATTCATACCATATCTCTCTCTCTCTCTCTCTTTCGCCATCTCCGGTCTCTCGTGTCGTCTCTCGAGTCACTCGCACGACCATACTACCAATTTGTGTTCTGACGCCTGCGACGAAGTTGTCTTTACTGCTTTGATGTTTTAGATGTCCGACAAAATAGCACTGAAATACCGAATTGTGAAGAAAAACATTGCATGGAGGGCAATCGGTAGGTCTAAGCGAAAAATTACATATCAAATGACATTGCCGGTTTCCAGTTACGTGGCACTCGCAGATCCCCTTTTCGACCATCACGCAATGAACTAAAGAACATATGGCAATGCATTTCGCATTTTAACACTCCGCAAAGTCTTCCGACACAGCTTAAGTTTCAACATCAACGTTCCAAGACACTGTACACTTGAGCTCGCTCACCTATACTGTCGCACGAAGGGTTTTGATAATGCGGATCGGGAATATAGCACTGCAGTCATTCGCCAACAGAGATCCCTCGCATAGACATATGTATCACTTACAGTCGGCGCCTTGATGGATGGAATTTCACTAACAGACACGCCACGGGATAGAATTCTGAGCCGAAAGCCGCCAGTCGCCCTGCGCTCTCGGCCGTAACACGCGCTCAAACAACACACTGCCCTACAGTACTGCCAACAGCGTGCCATACAATTCTCCCAACAGCGTGCCATACAATTCCTCCAACAGCGTGCTATACAGGTCTCCCAACAGCGCTCTGCGCGCACAATGCCCTCTCAAACAACACCCTGTCCGCCCACATGTCGGGCAGCTTCTAACGACGCGCCAGACCTGCCGCGAGCCTGAGCCCGCTCCGCTCCTGACGCACGAGCCGCTCAACACAGCTATCAGTCATATTTGTACCGCGAGGAAGAGTAGGCCACCGGCCACGGGCCCCGAGGCGTCCGGGGCAGCTGAGCAGCTGAACGCCGGGCGACCGGTGACTCTCGCGCCTGCGCATGACCTCACTGCCACCTATCGCTTCTATCCTTCTACCAACCGGCAAGGAGAATGAACTGGCAACAGCTTGGCCCTGCGCCACTAAGACGCCGACGCGAGAACCCGGCGTGGCGCGCACCAGTCCCAGCAGCTGGAAACGATGATGGTGTGTGTGCGTGTGTGTGTGTGTGTGTGGATTGAGCCGGACAACATCCGTTTTTACGGTGCTGCGCGGTGAACGGGTGGGTTGATCGGATGAGCGGCTGTCAGGTTCTGCGGCTGCAGCCCAGGATGAACGAAATGCCCCTTCCCCGGCCCCGGCCAGCGCGAGTCGCCCTGCCCCAACCGGCCGCCGCCCTCCGCGCGGGCAGCGCCGGGGCGCGGTCTCGATCACAGCTGTCGCTCAGGTCAGGTCCCTGGTGTGCGCGCGCGCCGCCTCAGCCGTGACTCCAGTTCATGAGGGCGTCGTCGGGCGGCTGTGGGTTGGAGGAGGTAGGCGGGATGATCAGCAACGGAAGCGAGTCGACCGCCAGCTCCAGCGCGCCCAGGTCGGAAACGCCCAGCTGGCCAGTGTCCATCGATGACTGCTGCAGGGAGACGGGGCGGGGGTCACAGATCAGGCCGACAGTCAGACGTGCGACACAGCAGGACACACCAGTGGTCACTGCAGTACACAGCAGGTCACATCTGGCCATCACACCTCACGTCAGGCCAGATTGCATCAGATGACACAGGTCACGTGCAGCTCACATCACACTAAGTGATGTCAGGTTTCATTGAGTCATACCAGAGCACGAGAGCTCAAGTCAGGGTTGATATATGTGACATCTGTAAGTTACATCTAATTGACGTAGATAGTAGGACCAGAATTGTCATGCAGAACCGATTCATATTAAAATTCGTAAATTGGTTAGAGCTAATAAGAGCTAAATTGGCTGCTCCAACGTCATTTTAAAATGCATACCAAACAGATTCAACACTTTCACCGGGCTTTAATAAAATAGATTTATCTATCACAAGCATACTCAGGTAGACTGTTGCAAAATGAACGAAGTTACTCAGCCAACGTTCTAACACTTGGATTCTTGATCCATTTCCCTCCCTGAATTCAAAACAGTTTTTGTTTCAGCTGTAGCATCGCTAAAAATCAAAACCCTTAATTTTTCATCATTTCCAGGAAGCTGGGGACTTACACCTGGATAATGAACATGGCCATCCGCCTCTGCGCTTCAGAGGTGGAGGAGGTGCTCATGTAGACCTTCAACATTCTGCTCTTTGTGTTCTGCCACCTCGCATTCGTCATCTTCCCCGCCTTCTGCTTCGCCCACCTCTCCTCCACCGCGCTCGCTATCTCTATCGGGTACCTGGTGTCGTGATTGAACTCCTTCAGGATGTGCTCCGGGATGTTGTCCAGGAGAGAGCGGAGAGCGGGGCTGGAGATCGGCTCGAACTCAACCACCGGCAGCTCCCACACACTGTCCATGAGCCGCTGGGCCTCATCACCACTCCAGGAGGCGGGACCAGTGGTGGGGCCAGCGTATCTCACGAAAATGCGGCCGAAGATCGCTTCCAGACTGTGGCAGAGGCAGTAGACGTGTAGCAGGGGACGGCCCAGTAGCTTCTCAAACTCTGCAGTGAAGCCGTGTGTGTGGCCAGACATCTTGTGGCATCCGTCAGCAAAGATGACCTGGAGGTCACCAACGTCAATCTCTCGCTCCTCCAGGAACTCATTGAGGCTCCTTGCCAGCTCCACACCCTCCCCATACTCGGGCACTAGGTGACCCAGGCACTTCTCTCCAGGATACCCGATCACAGCACACTGTGCGGTGATCGGGTATCCTGGAGAGAAAGAGGGAGAGATTGACACTGATGACCTCCAGGTCATCTTCGCTGACGGATGCCGCAAGATGTCTCATCACCGCACAGTGTGCTGTGATCGGGTATCCTGGAGAGAAGTGCCTGGGTTACCTAGTGCCCGAGTATGGGGAGGGTGTGGAGCTGGCAAGGAGCCTCAATGAGTTCCTGGAGGAGCGAGAGATTGACGTTGGTGACCTCCAGGTCATCTTCGCTAACGGATGCCACAAGATTCCACGGATGCCACACACACGGCTTCACTGCAGAGTTTGAAAAACTACTGGGCCGTCCCCTGCTACACGTCCACTGCCTCTGCCACAGTCTGGAAGCGATCTTCGGCCACATTTTCGTGAGATACGCTCGCCCCACCACTGGCCCCGCCTCCTGGAGTGGTGATGAGGCCCAGCGGCTCATGGACAGTGTGTGGGAGCTGCCGGTGGTTGAGTTCGAGCCGATCTCCAGCCCCGCTCTCCGCTCTCTCCTGGACAACATCCCGGAACACATCCTGAAGGAGTTCAATCACGACACCAGGTACCCGATAGAGATAGCGAGCGCGGTGGAGGAGAGGTGGGCGAAGCAGAAGGCGGGGAAGATGACGAATGCGAGGTGGCAGAACACAGATAGCAGGATGTTGAAGGTCTACATGAGCACCTCCTCCACCTCTGAAGCGCAGAGGCGGATGACCATGTTCATTATCCAGGTGTACATCTCCAGCTTCCTGGAAATTACGACAAATTAAGGGTTTTGATTTTTAGCGATGCTACAGCTGAAACAAAAACTGTTTTGAAATCAGGAAGGGAAATGGATCAAGAATCCAAGTGGTAGAACTTTGGCTGAGTAGCTTCGTCCATTTTGCAACAATCGAATAAACATCGCAACTATTAAAATCCTTCATTGAAGATCACAGTGTCCTAGCATTGGGAAATTTGGGTGGAAAATGGCACCCTATGGATACTATTTTTCCACTCTTTTTCCTGAGTTTTACTGTGAATTTTCCACTCATTATTTTAAAATGTATTGGATAATTGGAAACCTGATACTGATTTATGGATGTAATGATAGGGACAGCCTGTGGACGGAAAAAAAAAACAGGTAAGAATTGGCATAGGTAATAACTAATTTTGGTGAGCAGGTAATTGGGTGATAAAGCCTGGTACATATGCTTTTTGGCTTAATTTTCCACTCTTTATACTTATTTTTAGTCAGAATTTTCCACTCCGCACCCCAGCTCCAAAGCAATTCTAGGAGCCTGGAAGATCATGAAACTCACCTGTGCCATGCAATGCCTGCTGGACAGTTCTTGAGAATGTTGTGAATAATCTGAAACAATTACCAATAACGTCAGTCACTTTTCGCTATGGCTTTCAGACCAAGGTAATTGAAGGGTAATCAGGTAATATTTGTGTAGGCATCCGATAGGCGATTTTCACTGGCAAAAAATAAGTCTTATTTCATATTCCAAGAGACTTAATCAACAATGATCCATAAGCAACAAGCTCACGCCAATTATATCCCACCTGACCCGATGATCACAACATTGGGGCTGTTCCAGCGACATCAACCGGAATAGGTTTTCATCCTGCCGGTTGAGGCGCGGTGGAGCAGAGCACGGGAACGGACGGTGGGAATTTCCAATGTAAACAGCATGGAGAGCGCGCAGCTAATGCGCGACAGTGCGCCAGAACTGTCGTCACTTAATGTTAACTTTTCTCCACCAACCTCAACCGCTCGTCGAGCGGTGGAGGTTTTGCTTAACCGGTTGAGGATGGTGGAGGCTCAACCGATTTTAGTTGAGACGCGGGAACGACCGGTGGAGAAAATGAAGCTTCAACCTAATCCGGTTGAGGGCGCAGGCATAGCCCCATTGCCTCCACCCCCGCCCAGTATCCCTTTGACCTCGCCCCCTCCCCGAGACTCACCTGGCACAACCTGGGGCTGCTGCTGCGGCGGTGGTGACAGAAACATGCCAGTCTCCTGGTAACCCGACGGTGGCGCCGCCGCCGGCTGAAACTGGCACGACTGCCTCACTGGCTGCTCGTACGATGGCGACACCATCTGTCCATTAGCCGGCGGCGAGGCGTAGCACTGACCGGGCGACATGCTCGCGTACCGCGACTGCGGCGACGCGCCCGCGAACGACTGCGGCGACGCACCCGTGAACGACTGCGGCGACGCACCCGCGAACGACTGCGGCGACGCACCCGCGAACGACTGCGGCGACGCACCCGCGAACGACTGCGGAGAAGCATCCGCGAACGACTGCGGAGAAGCATCCGCGAACGACTGCGGCGGCGACTGCACGCCACACGACTGAGGCGAAGCTCCCGCGAACGAGTGCGGGGACGCCGCCGGGTAGCCCTGAGGCGACTGCTGCATCACGCAACCCTGCGGCGACTGCATCGCGGCTGGGAACGGCTGCGGCGGTGCCTGCACTGCGCATGAGCTGTAGTGCGCGGCTGGCAGGCCGTTGGTGGGAGAACAGAACGTGCCGCCTTCGACGCCGACGCCGACGCCAGCGCCGTTCGGTGACGGTTGCGTGGCAACGCCGAAGTCGCTGGCGGCTGGGCTGGGCCCGCAGGCGGCTGGCTCCTCCCACTGGTCCTCACTGCAGCTGCTCAGCAGGGTGTGCAGGTCATTGCTGGGAATGTCGACCCCGCTGTACGTGTCCACGCTCAGGGGCTCCATCGGCATGGTATTATGACTAGGCGGCGCCGCGCCGGCCTGCGCGGCGGCACCGGCGGGTCCGGTGGGACTCGTGGGGCCCGCTGCACCGGTGGGTCCAGTGGGGCCCGCGGGGCTGTCCGACGTCGAGTCCAGCTCGGTGATTTGGACGTCACCACTGCCGGAGGAGCCGGACCAGACTGATGCGTCCGGCGGCGGCGGCAGACAGCGAGAGAAGTCAGCCAGCATTTGGAACATGCACATGTTGAACTCGCGGGAGAAGGGCTCGCTGAAGCTGGTCGGGCCGTCCAGGAAGGTGTTCAACTCGCCCATCATCGGACCCATGATGGCCTGCGGAAGAACAGGATGAGTCAGACCGCGCAGATACTCTGTGAAGAGACCCCGTACAACAATGAGATACACCTTTTGGTACCTACGCTTCCTTAGGTGATTTTCTGGACGATCAATTGTGATTTTAAACTACTACGCTACAAGCTCACTACTCACTACAGCTCACTACAGCTGTCTATACAGGAACAACACCCTCCAGATACTGAAGCCGCTCAGAGAAGTTCATTGCTACGTGCACCCACATGTTTGGGACGACTGTAATTGCGTTTCAAACCGGTTCTCGGTTCCGCCTCTGAACCAACTGCGTAGTGTACAGGGCTCCCAGAACACCGTCAACGAACGATCAGCCCATTCAAGTTTCCTTGCCAGCTGAGACTGCAGCAATACTGATTGCTGCGAGCACCATGCAGGCCTACCGGCGCCACGACTCTGGAGCAGGTGGCACGGCTCACACCGCCCATGGACCACAACGTACTTCCACAATGGCTTCGGGATACTGTCTCTTACAAAGCTTCGGACGTAACACACCTGCACCATGGTCTGCCCCTGCGCCTGGGGTACTGCACGTTAACATACCTCACACCTGTTCCCGGGGTACTGAACGTTAACGTACCTCACACCTGTTCCCGGGGTACTGCACGTTAACATACCTCACACCTGTTCCCGGGGTACTGAACGTTAACGTACCTCACACCTGTTCCCGGGGTACTGAACGTTAACATACCTCACACCTGTTCCCGGGGTACTGAACGTTAACATACCTCACACCTGTTCCCGGGGTACTGAACGTTAACATACCTCACACCTGCTCCCGGGGTACTGAACGTTAACATACCTCACACCTGTTCCCGGGGTACTGCACGTTAACATACCTCACACCTGTTCCCGGGGTACTGAACGTTAACGTACCTCACACCTGTTCCCGGGGTACTGAACGTTAACATACCTCACACCTGTTCCCGGGGTACTGAACGTTAACATACCTCACACCTGTTCCCGGGGTACTGAACGTTAACATACCTCACACCTGTTCCCGGGGTACTGAACGTTAACATACCTGCATCATGGCTCACACCTGTTCCCGGGGTACTGGACGTTAATGTACCTGCATCATGGCTCACACCTGCTCCCGGGGTACTGAACGTTAACATACCCGCATCATGGCTCACACCTGCTCCCGGGGTACTGGACGTTAATGTACCTGCATCATGGCTCACACCTGCTCCCGGGGTACTGAACGTTAACATACCCGCATCATGGCTCACACCTGCTCCCGGGGTACTGAACGTTAACATACCTGCATCATGGCTCACACCTGCTCCCGGGGTACTGAACGTTAACATACCCGCATCATGGCTCACACCTGCTCCCGGGGTACTGAACGTTAACATACCTGCATCATGGCTCACACCTGCTCCCGGGGTACTGAACGTTAACATACCTGCATCATGGCTCACACCTGCACCTGCTCCCGGGGTACTGGACGTTAACGTACCTGCATCATGGCTCACACCTGCTCCCGGGGTACTGAACGTTAACATACCCGCATCATGGCTCACACCTGCACCTGCTCCCGGGGTACTGAACGTTAACATACCCGCATCATGGCTCACACCTGCTCCCGGGGTACTGAACGTTAACATACCTGCATCATGGCTCACACCTGCTCCCGGGGTACTGAACGTTAACATACCCGCATCATGGCTCACACCTGCTCCCGGGGTACTGAACGTTAACATACCTGCATCATGGCTCACACCTGCACCTGCTCCCGGGGTACTGGACGTTAACGTACCTGCATCATGGCTCACACCTGCTCCCGGGGTACTGAACGTTAACATACCCGCATCATGGCTCACACCTGCTCCCGGGGTACTGAACGTTAACATACCTGCATCATGGCTCACACCTGCTCCCGGGGTACTGGACGTTAACGTACCTGCATCATGGCTCACACCTGTTCCCGGGGTACTGAACGTTAACATACCCGCATCATGGCTCACACCTGCTCCCGGGGTACTGAACGTTAACATACCTGCATCATGGCTCACACCTGCTCCCGGGGTACTGAACGTTAACATACCCGCATCATGGCTCACACCTGCTCCCGGGGTACTGAACGTTAACATACCTGCATCATGGCTCACACCTGCACCTGCTCCCGGGGTACTGGACGTTAACGTACCTGCATCATGGCTCACACCTGCTCCCGGGGTACTGAACGCTAACATACCCGCATCATGGCTCACACCTGCACCCGGGGTACTGAACGTTAACATACCCGTATCATGGCTCACACCTGTTCCCGGGGTACTGAACGTTAACATACCTCACACCTGTTCCCGGGGTACTGAACGTCAACATACCTGCATCATGGCTCACACCTGCTCCCGGGGTACTGAACGTTAACATACCTGCATCATGGCTCACACCTGCTCCCGGGGTACTGAACGTTAACATACCTGCATCATGGCTCACACCTGCTCCCGGGGTACTGAACGTTAACATACCCGCATCATGGCTCACACCTGCTCCCGGGGTACTGAACGTTAACATACCTGCATCATGGCTCACACCTGCTCCCGGGGTACTGAACGTTAACATACCCGCATCATGGCTCACACCTGCTCCCGGAGTACTGAACGCTAACCGTTAACGTACCTGCACCATGGCTTGCACCTGCTCCCGGGGGAACTTCCCGGCGATGACGTCCCTGAGGAACCGCTGCAGCTGTTGCATCTCTGCACACCGGTCTCTCCGGGCATCGCTATCACTGAGTGCACAGAGACAGGACCAGTGTCACCAGGGTGTCATAGAGAGCGGGACAGTGCCACTAAGGTGTCACGCAGACCGAGGACCAGTGTCACCAGGGTGTCATAGAGAGCGGGACAGTGCCACTAAGGTGTCACGCAGACAGAGAACCAGTGTCACCAGGGTGTCATAGAGCGGGACAGTGTCACTAAGGTGTCACGCAGACCGAGGACCAGTGTCACCAGGGTGTCATAGAGAGCGGGACAGTGCCACTAAGGTGTCACACAGACAGAGGACCAGTGTCACCAGGGTGTCATAGAGAGCGGGACAGTGTCACTAAGGTGTCACGCAGACAGATGACCAGTGTCACCAGGGTGTCATAGAGAGCGGGACAGTGTCACTAAGGTGTCACGCAGACAGAGGACCAGTGTCACCAGGGTGTCATAGAGAGCGGGACAGTGTCACTAAGGTGTCACGCAGACCGAGGACCAGGGTGTCACCAGGGTGTGACAATAAGGAGGACCAGTGTCACCAGTGTTTTATTTCCCCGAGGTTCAGTTTTCCACACAGGGTAAAACAGCGGCCATACGAATGTATCGAGTCAGACTCGCCCCCCTGCATCCAGCAAGCGGCAAACGAACGGGGCCTGTGTTATCGTGAACTGTGTTATCGCCTCCATTGCTGGTGTGACGTCACTCGTTTCTGCCAGGATGAGCCACTTGGTGCCGCCCGAATGACGTCACTCGACCCCGCCAGGCGAGCCTGAGCAGCTCGCAGAGGGCCCGGGGCGCCGCCCGCGCTGGGATTTGGCGGGCCAGCGCTGAACTACTGCGGCTCGCCTCACAAACACACTAGAGGTAATTGGGTTAGAGAGCCGGGCCGGCGCGGTGGCTCACATCCCCAGCGGCCGGAGCGCAGTGAGACGGGAAGTTATGGCATGGAAGTTCAGCCATCAAACCGAGAACTTACATTTGCGAAATGTACCAGCCCGTATGGCTACTGGCCACGCACATGAGTAAACTTGATTTTGTCCCGCAAGGATCTGCATTACAATAGCTGGGTAGTTTGGGTCGTGGTCGGAGTTATGGAGCGAGGAATACGGTCCTACGCGCCCGTCACCAGACAGAGTCAACCGGGCTCTAATAGGAAACGTTTAAATGCAGCGATCCTCGGATGCTTTCGACAAAATGTCAGTAAATGTTAATTGTCATGTTTATTGATCTATTTTAAGTTTAATTTCCTACATGGCACTAAGCCAGGTAAACTACAGGATATGTTTAGCTCCAGCTCCAACTGACGAGGGGCCTCGATGTAAAACGTGCAGATGTTCATCAAATGCATTTTAATGAATGCAAAGGTCACTCAGTCTGCTCATGAACTGGTAAGATATTCAAATTAAACTCATTGTATATCAAACCAGGCGATCTGTTTTTGACCATATGCGCCTTCCGTGTCTAAAACCAGTAAAACGCCTTTTTGGACGATGACCGAGCAGGCGCTCTCTGGTAAAGCTAAAACAGGTTTGAAATATGAAACGGTACGGGAGCACACGTGCGAATTGACTGTGTCCCAGTGATGCAGGGTTGTGCTCGACTCAGAGTCGGTGAGTCAGATTTGACTCAACTCTGACTCAAATCAACTTGAGTCAGAGTCGAGTCGCTTAAGAAAAATAGGGGCTCGCCTTGAGTCAGAGTTGAGTCGCTTAAAACAAATAAGGGCTCAACTTGAGTCAGAGTCGAGTCGCTTAATCAAAATAGGGGTTTGAGTTGAGTCAGAGTGAAGTCGCATGGATGTCGCTCGAGTCAAAGTTGAGTCACCTGGATACTGCTCGAGTCAAAGCTGAGTTGACTCATCCTCTTACAAGTCAAAGTCACATCTGATATAACAAATACAAAATTGGGAGCAACTAAATAATAAAGGGGGCAAAACAATGTTCTAGAGTGCTTTTCAAACCCACATTAATCAATTTTCTGTCTGAAAAAATAACTTAAAGAGTATTTAACTCATCACAAACTCTGCTGACTGCTCCTATCATAAGTAAAACAACACAATATTACATATGTACATATAAATGATAACTGCAGTATATATAACCTAATAATAACCATATCAACATAACATTCTGGAATGTGCATACGAACCATGTACCATACGCGCCATTTATGTATGAAATAAAAGTTTGCATCACAAATTTATTGAGGTTAAGGTACTTTAAGAATGTTAATTCAACAACAGATCACAATTCACTTTGTTTTCTAACGCCGAAATAATTGTTATCTCTGAAATCCTACAGTTATCACATGTCAGTTCACTCAGTTTTAAATGGTTCAAGCGCGAATACTTTCTCCCACTAGCAACGACTTGACAACAAATATCAATCCAGGCCGTATCAATCATACGGATTTCCTTCCGCGCTGATGTATAGATCCTCAAATGTGTTGATGAATAGAGTGAGGACTGTGATTGGTAAGGATACTGGTCCACATGCTAGCACTAGCTACTAGCAGCTCACAAGTTACTCTGGGAGTGTCACATATGCAATTTCTCCAAATGACTGTTTAGACCAGTTAATTTGAAAATTCCATCCGTACTTTTTATTAATTTTATGTGCGAGTTTCAGGGCGGTTTTAAAGGGTATTATAAGTTATAACCATGTGTAATATACACGTGTCAAGATTCAAGGAGTTGTGCTACAATATTAATGACGTCATATTAGACTGTACTGACAAGCCAATTTTCAGTCTGTTGTACCATCAGCTGACTACTCTTCTTCCATTAGGGACCTCAAGAACCCCAGTTTATACAACATAGGGTATAAACTGGGGAGTTGAATTACTGAACTAATACCATTGTTTTCCCTTATCGAATGACATTAAGTATAATGGCGCAAAAAAGTGTTACAATCCAACAAGTGTTACAGTACAACATTCTGAAGTAAGTCAAAATGATGAGTGATGTCAAAGTGTTAACTTTGAAGTGGCCGCTAGGGTCGGTGCCAATTGAAAAAAGTAATAATGTGAATTATCTTTGTCACATTATAAAGGAGGATGTCAGAATTCAGATGATGTTGACATTGCACGGGAGAACATTGTGCACAGCTGTGGTGGATGTTTTTTTTAGGAAAGATACTATGAAGCGTTTTGTTGTGAGTTATCAACAAGTCACAACATCCTGAAGCGATTTAATGGTTTGTCAAAATTTGAGAACAAAAATGTAGGGGGGGGGGGGGTGAAGCGTCAGCAAAAAAAACTGTTGCACGGGGTGGAGGTAACAAATAATTAGAACAACTGAGCACTGATTTATAGTTGTTTGTCAGGGAAAAATTGAGGGATAATCCCCTGGCTCAAGAATGTTGACGCCCCCCCCCCCCCCGGTGGCGGAGCCCCTGCATTTAAGGGGTAATACGCCTGGACCTCTGAGCGATTACCTTTCCGGTACTTAGTCATAGTATAGTGGTAAGTCTGATGAGCTTGGCAACGGCAAGCTTCATCAATATTATTTTTGGATACAATGAGGTCTGAGGTGACGTTCATAATTTCAGTGTTAGGAATGCCCTAACGGCATTGCGATGATTAATATTCTTGGCTTAGCCAATCAGTAGTGAAATCCTCTGACATTTAGTGGTACTTTACCAGAAATCAGATGCCGCAAACATCCCAGTCTTAAATGGCGCAGCCAGTCAGGATTTTGAAGTGAACGCAGCTTGTATCAGATCTAGTCATATTCATCTCATATTTGGACGTTATTGGCTACAATCAATCCTATCCTGATCGGACATGTGGCATGACAACGCTGCATCACAGTGTCTACATTGAGCTGCATCTTAGCGATCCTACAAATTTATTTATATCAATGTAACCACTAACCAGTGCATAGTTATGTATTAGCCAGGTTTAGCTCAACATCATTTCATACTGCTAGTGACTGAACCGCTAGCTCCTATATACCTTTCTTTTTCCAACAGATGGTTTATCATTGTCAGGCTTTCAGCCAATCAAAACATTCCATTGCCTGGTCACAACAGTTTGGAATATGTGTTGAATTGTATTGAAGTTGAACGCGACAAGTTACAAAATATTACATTTTGTGTAATATTTTGTTGGGGTTGGCAGTGGGGTTGTTACATGTCTGTGTGACACACCCTTGTAAAATGCTGGTGGATGGTTGGTTTGATTGAATTATACTAATGCGAAAGATATCCATATCGTATCATAGTGTATTTTACTGATGTGTTATAAATGCAGTGTTCCTACTGCACTCTGCAGTCTGCTATCAGTATTGACTATTGAGCTTGTTGATTGGTTTGGCAACTCAATTTTAATTAACATCTGTTTTACTTTTCAGTCCAGCTCAAGAACCAACTTCAAATAAGCCTCACTTATTTCATATTTGTATCCTCTCATATAGGACCATTACAATCCATAGCAATTAACAATAGTGGTAAAGTAAAGATGCGTACCTGTGCTGATGCAAAATAATAATAATAATAATTATTATTCTTCTTCTTCTTATCATTATTATTACTATTGTTATTAGGAACATATATATTTGAATATAGCTTACAATGCAGCTGGATGCAGTAGATATTTATGATAATGCAATATTCATTCATGTGCCTTGATCCAGAGTAAATACAAATAAAAGTGTTTACATATATGATATAATATTCTAATGAGTTTTGCAAGTCAAATACGTTTGAATCAAAGTCGTTAAGTTAGTTGAACTTGAGGTAAAAAGTGAGTCGACTCAAGCAATTTTCACATGAGTCAAATTTGAGTCGACTAAACAAAAGCGAAGTCCCGCTTGAGTCAGAGTTGAGTTAGGGGTAAAAGCAAATGAGTCAAAGCTGAGTCGACTTAAAAAATAATTTCCCCGCTTGAGTCAGAGTTGAGTCAGAGTCCCTTCGTAAATGAGTCAGAGTCGAGTCAGTCTAAAAATCTGAGTCGAACACAACCCTGCAGTGATAAGTAAAACGTTCAATAGTTTTACCGTGGCTATACCCTAGTATGCATAGGAACGTTCAGCTGAATCGGGCAGGTAGTTTCAGAGATATACAATAGTGGTCCGCACGTGCGCAGTACACACGTGCATATTGACTCAGAAGTTCCGTCAAGCGCAAAAATCCTAACAGCCCTTCCTTAGCATGTATGCACATTTTCACCTCGATAGGTCCGGTAGTTTCCGAGCTCTGAAATACGGTGGCGCACGTACCCACGTGCATATTGGTGTATGCCTCGGCACGTCTAAAGCAGCTAATAGCCATGCCCTAACCTATATGCAAAATGTCAGCTCAATAGGTCCAGTAGTTTTTAAGATATACAAAAAAGATCCGCACGTGCGCACGTGCTTTGCAACTTCCGATTCATCATGTGGAATATTGCTAGGATGTCAGTCGGGAGCAGCACACCACATTTTGCCATAATCGGCCTAGTAGTTTCTAAGATACATCATAGGGGTGTAACCCGACACCCTTATTTCTTCCACTTGCTCACGTGCGCTCAAGCCTTAAGTTGAAATTAGGCATGCCACATATGGGGCATCATTGGCTCTTAGCGTACGCCAAACGTGGTTCAGTTTGATGAAGCGATTCTATCATTAGGCGCGATTTTCCTCTAAAATCGGTGATTTGACCTGCCTCACTTTTGCGCGTGCCACGCGCTGTGATACCACGCCTATCAGAACGCACCACACAGGGGCGTCGTTTTCTGAAAATGATTGGTAGTGTCCCAATGCTAACTTGAGATTTTAAGGTCATTCTTACCATGCAATGCCATAGGCCTAATGTTCAAATGTGACATTTTTGGTAGGGCCCTGGCCCTACCAGGCCTATAGAAAACGACACCCATGGCACCATACCAAAACAAAATTGATTTGATGAACATATCCAATGGCGAAAACCCGATCTCAATCGGAGCAGTGGTTTCGAAGTTATTAGTTTCCAAAAAGCGTCTGAACGGCCGTGTCGGGCCGGGCCGGCCCGGCCCGAATGGGTCAAATGTAAATTTATCTAGTAAGTTGACGAGAAACCTCACGGGCGCTTCGTACACGCTCGGTACAAATAATAAATGTCGTTTCGTACTGAGATAAGCAAACGTAGCCAAAGGAGTCGCTATGCATTCAGCGACGCTGCAATCAATCGGAATGTCCCACTCAGTCACACCTCCGGTACTGACTGGCTCCGCCCCTTCACGATTTGCACCCTGAACGATTTACACGCCACCCAGCACCATGAAGCGGTCGGTACTCCACATGAACCGGCCAACACTACACCCTGAAACATCCAACACTCCACCCAGCACCCGGAACTGGCCAACACTACACCCAGCACCCGGAACCGGCCAACACTACACCCTGAAACATCCAACACTCCACCCAGCACCCGGAACCGGCCAACACTACACCCTGAAAACATCCAACACTCCACCCAGCAACCGGAACCGGCCAACACTACACCCAGCACCCGGAACCGGCCAACACTACACCCTGAAACATCCAACACTCCACCCAGCACCCGGAACCGGCCAACACTACACCCAGCACCCGGAACCGACCAACACTACACCCTGAAACATCCAACACTCCACCCAGCACCCGGAACTGGCCGGACTCTCCACCCAGCACCCGGAACTGGCCGACTCTCCACCCAGCACCGGAACTGGCCGACACTCCACCCAGCACCCGGAACTGGCCAACACTACACCCAGCACCCGGAACTGGCCAACACTCCACCCAGCACCCGAACTGGCCGACACTCCACCCAGCACCCGGAACTGGTCGACTCTCCACCCAGCACCCGGAACTGGCCAACACTACACCCAGCACCCGGAACTGGCCGACACTCCACCCAGCACCCGGAACTGGCCGACTCTCCACCCTAAACTACATCCTGAACCAGCCCAAAACTGCAGCCGGTATCAGCTGGCACGTCGCCCTCAGCTCTGTACCCTGAACCGGCCCATCCTGAACCCTGAACCGGAAGGTACTCCAGCCTTCACCCTGAACCTCCCAACACTTCACCCTAAACCAGCCGATACTCCACCCTGAGCAACACCCTAAACCAGCCTACACCCCACCCTTCACCCTAAACCAGCCGACACTCCACCCTTCACCCTAAACCAGCGGACACTCCACCCTTCACCCTAAGCCAGCCGACACTCCACCCTTCACCCTAAACCAGCGGACACCCCACCCTTCACCCTAACCAGCCGACACTCCACCCTTCACCCTAAACCAGCCGACACTCCACCCTTCACCCTAAACCAGCCGACACTCCACCCTTCACCCTAAACCAGCGGACACTCCACCCTGCACCCTAAGCCAGCCGATACTCCACCCTTCACCCTAAGCCAGCCGACACTCCACCCTGCATCCTAAGCCAGCCGACATTCCACCCTTCACCCTAAGCCAGCCGATACTCCACCCCTTCACCCTAAACCAGCCGATACTCCACCCTGCACCCTAAGCCAGCCGATACTCCACCCTTCACCCTAAACCAGCCGACACTCCACCCTTCACCCTAAGCCAGCCGATACTCACCCTGCACCCTAAGCCAGCCGATACTCCACCCTTCACCCTAAACAAGCCGATACTCCACCCTGCACCCTAAGCCAGCCGATACTCCACCCTTCACCCTAAACCAGCCGACACTCCACCCTTCACCCTAAAGCAGCCGACACTCCATCCTTCACCCTAAAGCAGCCGGCACTCCACCCTTCACCCTAAACCAGCCGACATTCCACCCTTCACCCCTAACCAGCCGACATTCCACCCTTCACCCTAAACCAGCCGACACTCCACCCTGCATCCTAAAGCCAGCCGACATTCCACCATTCACCCTAAACCAGCCGACACTCCACCCTGCATCCTAAGCCAACCGACATTCCACCCTTCACCCTAAACCAGCCGACACTCCACCCTGCATCCTAAGCCAGCCGACATTCCACCCTTCACCCATAACCAGCCGACACTCCACCCTGCATCCTAAGCCAGCCGACATTCCACCCTTCACCCTAAGCCAGCCGATACTCCACCCTGAGAAACACCCTAAACAGCCGACACTCCATCCTTCACCCTAAACCAGCCGATACTCCACCCTGAGCAACACCCCTAAACCAGCCGACACTCTACTCTGCACCCTAAACCAGCTGACAATCCATCCTTCACCCTAAACCAGCCGCCGATACTCCACCCTGGGCAACACCCTAAACCAGTCGACACTCCACCCTGCATCCTAAACCAGCCGACACTCGCCCTTCACCCTAAACCAGCCGACACTCCACCATTCACCCTAAACCAGCCGACACTCCACCATTCACCCCAAACCAGCCGACACTCCACCCTGCATCCTAAGCCAGCCGACATTCCACCCTTCACCCTAAACCAGCCGACACTCCACCCTGCATCCTAAGCCAGCCGACATTCCACCCTTCACCCTAAGCAGCCGATACTCCACCCTGAGCAACACCCTAAACCAGCCGACACTCCCCCTTTCACCCTAAGCCAGCCGACACTCCACCCTTCACCCTAAACAAGCCGACACTCCACCCTTCACCCTAAACCAGCCGACACTCCACCATTCACCCTAAACCAGCCGACACTCCACCATTCACCCTAAACCAGCCGACACTCCACACTTCACCCTAAACCAGCCGACACTCCACCCTGCATCCTAAGCCAGCCGATACTCCACCCTTCACCCTAAACCAGCCGACACTCCACCTGCATCCTAAACCAGCCGATAATCCACCCTTCACCCTAAGCCAGCCGACACTCCACCCTGCATCCTAAGCCAGCCGACATTCCACCCTTCACCCTAAACCAGCCGACACTCCACCCTGCATCCTAAGCCAGCCGACACTCCACCCTTCACCCCTAAACCAGCCGACACTCCATCCTTCACCCTAAACCAGCCGACACTCCGCCCTGCGCCCTAAACCAGCGATACTCCACCCTTCACCCTAAACCAGCCGACACTCCACCATTCATCCTAAACCAGCAGACACTCCACCCTGCATCCTAAGCCAGCCGACATTCCACCCTTCACCCTAAACCAGCCGATACTCCACCCTTCACCCTAAACCAGCCGACACTCCGCCCTGCGCCCTAAACCAGCCGATACTCCACCCTTCACCCTAAATCAGCCGACACTCCACTCTTCACCTAAGCCAGCCGAAACTCGTCTCCACCCTGCGCCCTAAACCAGCGATACTCCACCCTGAGCAACACCCAGAACCAGCCACACTCCCCCTTTCACCCTAAACCAGCCAACACTCCCCCTTTCACCCTAATCTAGCCGACACTCCACCCTTCACCCTAAACCAGCCGACACTCCACCCTTCACCCTAAGCCAGCCGACACTCCACCCTTCCGCCACCGTCCTGCAACCAACACCGATCCCGCCTCGTCACCGGCCGTATCGTGTTGTCAGCACACTGGCCGCGGCTCTGCCCCCCTATAGCGTCTCGGAGCGCACATGCCACGTCACCGCGGCGTGAGGTCGATCGGCCTGGCGCAGCCGGCCGCCCGGTGACCTAGGTCGGGCCGGTACCGGGCGGCGGCCGGCGGGCGGGGGGGGGGGGGACTGCATGGCTGTGGTTAGTGAGGTCCCCGCCAGGCGCCACGCCCCCACACTGCACCGGGCGCGAGCCGGGGGACCAGGGGCTAACCCATCACTCACTCACTCACTCACTCACTCACTCACTCACTCACTCACTCACTCACTCACTCACTCACTCACTCACTCATTCACTCACTCACTCACTCACTCACTCACTCCTCCCTCCCTCCCTCCCTCCCTCCCTCCCTCCCTCCCTCCTTCCCTCACATTCTAACGAGTCCCTGTTGTGTAACGGTGCCCTGTTGAGGTCGACAACCGACACCGCACGTAATCAGCGTGCAGCACACAAAGGATCGATCAGTACACAGCACGCGTACAAACGGCCGTGCTGCAGACACCCTCCGCCACGTCTGCCGGACACCGATACTAGCCAAACCGCGCCATGTGTTATTCAGCCCTCTGCATATCAAATGCCCGGCTAGGTCGATGCAGATACAGATCACCGTATTCGCGCATTAAATACACGTGACGTGCCTAGTTCTGCATGTTTTACGTTTTAAAGCGAGGTTTTAACTTTTAGCGGATAAGTTTTTATCAGCCTACAATGCCAGAGTGCAATCTATCGATCAGATCGGAAATGTTGGGACATGCCATTATGTCATGAGGCTTAACGGCTTAGTCCGATGCATATTTGTTTGTATTGGTTTCATCAATTAGGAAGGCGTCTACTACACAACACAATACAATATTATCTTAACATTACTTGCTTCAGTAAAATCGAATATTACCATAGATAAAACCAGGTCTGTTTTCGTATTGTGAGAGCTTGTTTGCGGGACCTAGCATGACATGCTATTGGCTGGCGGTGACAACCGTAAGGCACGGTCGTCATGGCAAACACCATCCGCGAGTCAATTGTAACTGAGCTGATCATGGACACTAACTGAACCACATTGGCTAATTAAAAGAGCAATCCTGCAGCTTGGCATTTGTATCGACCAGAACATTCCTGTGCGGCTGTGACTGAAAATACCCCGCTGAGTTGACTATATAGTTAGATATAGTTAGTAGGACCACCGCGGCGTGAGCAGCAATACAGTTTATACAACTGTAGAGCTGCATATAATCAACCAGTGTATCAGCTATGTTGATGTCATGTATGAGCTATGAACTATGTTGATGTTGATGCGTATGCTCGCGTTATTGCCGATAGCTTGCTTTCGATAATAAATGCCTATATAATACCTATAGAAATAACGTTTTTTAAGTTACATTGATTGTGGTCACCAATGGACGAAAAATACATCCTCAACGTTTTTACCATTTCTATTAGGATGTACGTGTGAGGTAGCGTTGTAACATTAGTGAATGCAACTTCCGTCAGCTAGTTATCGTATTGCTCATCTGCCCCTGTCATAGGATGACATATTATGCAATGTAGGTAAGCAGCATATAAGCAGCATATAAGCATGCCGTAAGGCATTGTTGGGCGCCGAGAGATTGCTGACTCCCCGTAATGTGTTCGGTCATGACTTGCAAACGAGCTGCGCACGCCTGGCTGCGAGTGACTCTGTCACGTGCTGTCAACGTGACGTGTGTGCCCGTCACACGGTGACCGGCCGACCATTGTTACGACGCCCTCTGATCACGAACTCCGTGTTCGCAGTTCACACATCTCGCGCAAGCGAATGGAGGGCGGCAGTGCACACACCTCGACTGGAGGGCTGCAGCACTCACCCCTCACGAGACTGAGGGGTGGCTGTTCGTAGCCCTCGCCCTCACTTGGCTGGAAAGTTGACCGAGAGACGTTTCTGTCAATAGATGCTATGCTAGAAAAAATATTTATAAGAAGGGATACGCAGTATAAGGCGCAATTGTGGACTTCACGCTGAAACATAACACAACAACATATTAGCTTCGAATGTTTTCGAACTCGCGTTCCCGGAAGTGGCTATAGATAAGGATAAACGGCCTCATGACTTCCTGGGACACAGTGTCAGAAAAAGGCCCGTTTCTCCATTTTTTCTGAACTTGGAAGTTTTGTTCCGTGAAAACTTTGACTGTAAATAATGTTTTTTTTAGTCTGCAAATGGCTGACGAGCAAAAAAAAAATAGACGGAGACTTGACTTTCCGAACAATAGCCGGAACGTGACAGTGATGCGACACAAATTGTAAAAAAAATCGTAAGGCGGAATCTCCAAATTCCCAACATCCCAAATTTCTGCAGTGATTTAGGGAAGGAAAACTGGTACTTTTCTAAAAAATAAACCAAAAACTTTTTAAAGCCTCTAAAAAATGTTTTTGCGTATTCAAGTTACAATTCCGTCACCGATACCATCGTCATCGGGCCCATGGATAACCCTGAGACACTACGAACACGTTATGCAAAGGACGGTAGTACTTTAGAATGCTACTTTGGCTCAGTTTCACATATACGCATACGCAACGATACAAGGTACCTTTTAACATACGGCCCGGGAGTCTCGGTCCCCGACTGACGCAGACTATCTGTACAGGAAATACGACTGACGATTCATCAACTTTCCACAACATAATATATGCACATATTGGCATATATGAAAATAGGTTGTGCAGAAACGCGCATCAAAAATTACGCAAAAATTACTGGTATACGCATTACAAAAGAGTGTTCCGCGAACTTATGTAGATCGTGGAACCACTTTGCTGACACTGGTGATATATGTTATGACGGAATACTTCCCTATGCCGTTTTTTCATGGCACACAGTCAAACGCTAGC
>JAXIVJ010014143.1:0-35247 GCA_036785665.1 Chirona hameri | reverse complement strand
GTTACAGTCGTTTGCTTTCACAGTTACTGTAAATGTGATGGAAGATGTTAATATAGCTTGAATAGGTGTAGGTTGAATACAAATTAAATAGCCGCAGCACTTCTCCAGTGAGATCTGGTTGAAACCTGTCACATTTTACAGTTTATTGTAGAGGCTAGAGCAGGGGATGGGTACAGCAGTGGCCAGTGGCCCACCCATCTTTGGTAAAATGGAACATCAGCTCAATGGTGTTGCAACACTTTGAAGTATGATTTTGACAATTAACCCGCGAGTTACTGGGGTATGTTTCATAACGCGACTTACTGGGGGGGGGGGGGAGGGGGTTATTTTTTGCCCCCCCCCCCCTCGGATCTCCGGAATTACTGGACCGAATGTAAAAATTCAAACTGCATTCGATAGCCCTGGAAAATTTATCGAGGGAAACATAATATTGTTGACCTCGGGTCACCGATGACGTCACAGGTCAGGTCAAGTACAAAATGTTTGACCGTGTCAAAAGGCCTCGATGGATGGAATTGTCGCGCAAAATTGCGATATTAAACGCATAAGCTGTCGATAAATCGGTATGATTCGTGTCTGACACTTCTAAGTACCTTTCTAAGCTGTTTATGACCTTGGGTCGGGTCAAGGTCATCCGAGGTCACGAGGTCAAACTGCAGATTACGGTCATTAGGCGTTGTAACACATGTTTATGGGTTTGTTTATCGTCTAGAACGCGTAAAATGACCTTAGAACATTGTTTGTTCCATATAAATAGAAGTAAAAGCAAAAATGGAAATGCGTTTTTTTATGCATAGTAATGCTGTGAGAGGTGGTCGATTTTGGGTATTTAAAGGTCATAACTCAGTCATTTTGAAGATATTGACTTCAAATTTGGTACACATATTCACCGAACACGTCTCGATCACATATATTACGTTTTTTTTATAATTCTGATTTTTTCTTGAAAATTTTGTAAAAACCCCCAAAAATGTATTTGGATTTCTCAAAATTTTGAATAAAAAAACTAAAAAATCCGAGATAGCAGTTTGATAGCCCGGTCTATTTTCAGTAATTTGATTTAAGACAATTGAGTTTATCTCAAACATCGTACCTTTGACAGCGTTTTCCGCAAACCATTATTTTGCAACCACAACCGAAGAACATGACGTCACTCTGACGTCATTCCTGGCTGACCTATCATAACCTCATATTTTTCCTTTTGCCAACAAAAGGAAAAATTGCCTGTAGAATTGATGTGAGAGAAGGTACTGCAAGTTTGGTGACAATACTGGTGTTCGTTTAAGAGTTATTGCAAAATAACGGGAGGGGGGGGCAAAAAATAGCCCCCCTCCCCCCAGTAACTCGCGGGTTAATGCACTAAATTTAAAGTAGTAAACCCAAATACCCAAAGAATGCTGAATGCAGCATTAGTAGAAAATTAAATAATATCATATTTTGTATTGGCTAACGTTCAGTAACACACTGCCCAAGTTTCACCAGGCCTTTGGCACTATCTTTTTAGGAATTGTGGTAAAGTATTTTGGCCAATGGCTTTCATGCATGCGCAGACATGCAATACCTATGTTTCTCCAACTCTTGGTAAGATGTAGCATTTCATTTCAGACAATCTGGTTGAGCTGGTTATCAGCCTGCGCAGGCGCAGGCCGATCAGTGTACGCGCCCCCTACTGGCCGAGTGTCTGCACCACGCGCCACAGCGAAGCGGTGATCGGCTGATGGCAGGCGCGGCGCCGCTGCTGGTGGCGCTCTGCGGCGGCAGCTGGTGCTGGGTTAGGCGGTGTCGACGCTGCTGGGCCAGCTGGAGGCCGGCGGAGACTCGGCCGCCGAGAGGCTGGAGACACTGAGCGCGCTGGACCGGCTGCTGGCGGACGGCGGCGCGGACGAGTCGCCGGCTGTGGAGCCGCTGCGGCCGCGGCTGATTGCCGTGCTGGCCGGGCTGGCCGGCGGGGACCGGCCTCTGCAGACGGCCGCGCTCTCCGTGCTCAGCTCCTGGTCCTGGCTGGTGGGCGAGGCGGAGGCGGCGCCACTGGTAGAGGACCTGGCCGGTCTGGCCACGACGGAGGACGCCGCGGTCCGGGCGGCGGCGCTGACCTGTATCGGGGCCGCCGCCAACCGCACCCCACCGCCGTGGTGATGGCTCTGGTGCAGCCGCTGCTATCCCAGCTCAACAGCGGTGCGGTGGCGCCGGAGAACCAGGCTTTTGCGCGGTTTTGCGCGTCGGCCCGCGAGGTGGCGTTCGACCCGCAGCGGCCGGTGCCGGACGTGTACAGCTCGGTGCCGCTGCATCAGGCGGCGCCGGTGGCGACCGGCGGCGCGCTGCTGGACTCCCTGGTGCGCCAACGACGCGCGCCGCCAGGAGGAGCTGCTGCACGCCGCCGTCAGCCTTGTCCTTAACGGAGACGGCGACCACGTGCTGAGCGCGCTGCCTGAGCGGTGGCACGGCGTGCTGTCGCTCTCCCACGCGACGCCGTGGCAGCACCCGCTGACGGCGGCGCGCGCTGCCAAGACGCTGGCCGTTGTGTTCCATAAGCAGCCCGATGTCGAGACTGACCATCTGCTCAAGAGGCTCACCAAGCAGCATATATATATATATATAATTCACGATGGACACACGGGAGGGCGGAGACACCGAGGCGGAGGCGGCGGCTATGGTGGCGCGCTGGCCAATGGTCTGGTGCTGCGCGGCCATGTCCAGGCGGCCTACTTCGTGCGCCGGCTGGTGGACTGGCTGGAAGATGAGACGGCCGGAAACGCGGCCGTCGCCGCCTTCGAGGACCTGCTGTCGGAGGACGCGCTGCTGGGGCTCGAGAACCACTGCACCGTGCGCCTGCTGCACCGGCAGTGTCTCTTCACCGTCACCTGCGACCAGCTGTCGGCCGGCTTCAGCGCCGAGGGGGGCGGCGGCGCCACCTGCGCGCGCTGGGCGGCCAGCTGGCGGCGCTGCTGGCCAGCGTGGTGTCGGCCCAGCTGGCTGATGACGCGTCGCTGAGCGCGGCCGTGCTGCATGTGATGAGCCGAGCTGTCGCCGACCCGCCGGCCGCGTTCCAGCCGTTTGTGGAGACGCTGGCGCCTCGCCTGCTGCGCGCCGGCCGCAGCTGAAGACGCGAGCCGAGGCTGCGCTGCCTCGCCAGCTGATCCGGCTGAAGACCCATCTGCTGTTGCCGCTGCGGCCTCAGGTGCTCAGCGAGCTGGCCGAGTGTGTAGATGGCAAGAAAGGACTGCAGTCGTATGGTGCACCAGTCGACTGGTGCGCCGCCAGACGGTGGAGGCCATGAACGGTGCGCGTATGCCGAATGAACAATATTTGATCAGTTGTGATTTGTGATAGCTTGTTTTTAATGTTTGCTCTTAATGTTACTCAGCGGGCTGCCACCAGAGGCGTAAATGCTATGGTTACATGTGTATACCTCTTCTTGAAACGTCTCAGAAATATATGGCATAGCCAGATAAACACTTTCGGAGGCAATGGACGGTAACCTTGACGAGGATATAGTTGTGTCGGACACTGCCTTCATCAGAACTCCACTTCTCTGGTTCAGCTTTACTACATATTTGTACATGGATGAACACCGAATACACACAACGGATGCATTTAATCGAATTATTAGAAAGTAGCAGTGACAAGTCAGCCACATTATTACTATATTACTTACTACAACCACTAACGGATCCAGGGGGGGGGGGGGGCATGGCGGACTTTCAAAAGGCCTGAAATCGGAGCAAAATTGACACAATTCCTGATATAGAAGAAAATATAAGCAACTTTCACTAAGGAAAGTTTGTTATAAATCACCTGTCAATGCATAAGCAAGCGAAATCCGACGAGTTTTCAGAATTGTGTGAGATTTTTTGAAATTTGCCACCTCCCCTCCACCCACCACCGTTCTGGATCCGCCAATGACTATAATTATATACAATTATATATATAAATATATATATATATATATATATATATATATATATATATATATATATATATATATATATATATATATATATATATATATATATATATATATATATATATATATATATATATATATATATATATATATATATATATATATATATATATATATATATATATATATATATATATATATATATATATATATATATATATATATATATATATATATATATATATATATATATATATATATATATATATATATATATATATATATATATATATATATATATATATATATATATATATATATATATATATATATATATATATATATATATATATATATATATATATATATATATATATATATATATATATAATCAACAGTGGTATAAAGGTCGTCGAATACTGCCACTCGGTGGCCTGGTTGGTCATTACACATGCAGCTCTACTCCGAGTATTCGCGTGTGTGCCGCAAAGTCTCGGCCGCGCCATTCATGTCTTTATTTGAAGTTGCCAGATGGTTAGCGACTAACTAGATGATATATGTAATTTCCCCAAATCGACAACAAATATATTAATATAATAAGTTTGCTGATGTCTGTCCGATCTTTTTTCCCTAAAAATATGTCGTGAAATATAACTGACCCCAAAAGACATGAAACGCTATGTTATTTATAAAAAGGTACCAGAAAATATCATAAATAAACTAGATTAGGTCCCTCAGGAATGTGGTACTTAACGGATGGTACCAACGCAATAAAATAACCATCGTGAAAACGGCTATTGCGTACAGCACTGCCCTGGTGGCGGAAATTTGGCTAACATACCCCATTACATCATCCTAAGACCACATCATCCTAACATAACACAAGAAGTTTAAATTGAATCGCCCGAGCACGGGCGCAGCGTGCCGGAGCCCAGTCGCCTGCAGGCGTGGGAATCCGCGAAACGGGCACCGAGCGGCGAGCGCAGCCAGCCGCCGCTGGCCCAGCTCGCAGCAGCTGGGCTTCAGCCCCAGCTGGTTTCAGCTCGTCTTCGCTGGAGCCGCTGCCGGCCCCGGATCCTGTGCTGTCTTACAGCTAGCCAGTCTGGGCCGCTCTCCGCCGCCTCGCCTCCGGGCAACCAAGCCTACCAGTTAGGGTGCGGATTTCCAAAAATCATTGGGGGTGCTCATTTTATTCACGGATGTAATCGGGTCATTTTCAGTTTCAGTTCGTGACCTTCTCATTGTAAGTCAACGATACAATATGCAAATGTTTTCGTATCAAAGGATATGCATTAGATCAGAATAATTATTTTAAGATTATGCTTATAGCTCATTCTTGATGACCCAAGCATAGGCGTACACAAGGGGGGGGGGGGGAACGGGGTAATTGCCCCCCCCCCCCTTGAAGGTCTGTACGTGTCCCTTTTGGTTAAAAAATGACTGATTTTTTTATTTTTTTAAGAGAAAAATGGCGAATATATGTCCTTTTAAAAATATAGTGGGCCAAATCCGGTGAGTTTTTTTTTGTGGGGGTACTTAATGCCCCCTGAGCAAAAATTGCCCCCTCCTGGAGCGAATCCTGGGTACGCTACTGGACCCAAGTACAATTATTTCAATGCTCAGTGACCCCTACAAGATCGAGTGAGGTCATCTGAGGTGAACAGCACTTCTTTGCCAATAACTCTTGATAATATACAACCAGTAAGACGCCTTATCAGCGAAGGACGAGCGAGCCCGTAGAAACAAATTTCAGCTTAATCGTTCCAGCCGTTTCTGAGTTACGGAACATTGGTGCGCACGTGCAGTGTGACCCAGAGTTTGACTTGCGTGACATGCCAGTAGTGTGATTTCACACGAAACCAAATTTCAGCTTAATCGTTCCAGCCGTTTCTGAGTTACGGAACAGGGGTGTGCACCAGGGGCGCAGCCAGACCTTCAGAAGGGGGGGGGGCAAGCACCTGGGAGAGTCCCCCACCCCAAAACAAATACCCCTGGATATGAAAAACTTTTTTCGGATTTAACGGATTTCGGCCACTTTATTTTGTGAGGCCCCCTTTTTAGCATTTTTTCTTCGTCTACTTGTGATGAGCTGGATTGGACCAGGACCCTCAGTAGGCATTATACTGAGCGCATTACTAATTTGTATTGTTACGTACAGGACTTTACAAGTTATATTGAAATAGCCTGTGCTCATGATAATTCAGAAAAGATCGCAAATCAGAAATAAAGGACAAAATAACTTATATTGCGCCTTGCGGTTTCGTCAGAGTTCACAATATTACACCAAACTTTGTGCAAGCGAAAGAAACAACACGTGCCACTTGGCTATGCGAAAGCCACCGACGAAAATGATCCACAAATGAATACATCCACACGTGCAGCCCCTGTTATGTACACCGACACATCTGAGGTCTAAATCACATACGTATTTACAACTGATACACAACTAACATACCAACAACTAACATAGCCATTGTTGCCTACTACACACCCAACAAGAGTAAGGTTATTAAATAGAGACCAAACGGTGCAGAAGGCAAAAGGAAGATTTACCACAACAATTTATTCTATCAGTGGCCAGGTGTCAATTTGGCTGTTCAATTTTGGCTGTCTGTCCCGAATGGCCAGTGCCTCGGCTGTCTTGCGGTCTGCTGCGTCTTTGCATCGACGGAGTATAGCGATAGATAGTCGCGGCTCTGACTCATTCGGATGACATTTAATCGTATGATCACCGAACGGAGTCTGCTGAGTGCGATTTGCACCGTCCCTAAAATGCTCATCGAACCTGTACCTGATGCACCGTTTGGTCTCACCTTAATGGGGAGACGCCAGGCTATGAAACAACACGGCAACAAAAACGCCAACAAAACAGTGACTGACAAAAATGCAAACAAAACAGAAAAAAAAAACAATCACGTAAAGATAGGATTTACGTGACCCTCCCATTCATTGACGATAACCTGACCAGGAAAGTGGATGCCGACCTGAAATATGTGAATCCAAACCTGACAGCGTCGTGGAAAAATGAAAACACGATAACCAAACGACTGGTTCACTCGGCTTTGGAGCCCCCACCATGTCGTGCCGGAAGAAGATCCTGCCGCACGTGCGACAGTGGTCTGCATGGCCGGTGTACCACAACAAAATGCGGTCTATCAGATCACCTGTAGGATTTGCGCTGCCTCTGACGGACCACCTCAGACCTACATAGGTGAGACCGAACGGTGCATCAGGTGCAGGTTCGATGAGCATTTTAGGGACGGTGCAAATCGCACTCAGCAGACTCCGTTCGGTGATCATACGATTAAATGTCATCCGAATGAGTCAGAGCCGCGACTATCTATCGCTATACTCCGTCGATGCAAAGACGCAGCAGACCGCAAGATAGCCGAGGCACTGGCCATTCGGGACAGACAGCCAAAATTGAACAGCCAAATTGACACCTGGCCACTGATAGAATAAATTGTTGTGGTAAATCTTCCTGTTGCCTTCCGCACCGTTTGGTCTCTATTTAATAATCTTACTCTTGCTGGGTGTGTAGTAGGCAACACTGGCTATGTTAGTTGTTGGTAGTGTATCTGTTGTAAATGCGTATGTGATTTAGACCTCAGATGTGTCGGTGTACATAACAGGGGCTGTACGTGTGGATGTATTCATTTGTGGATAATTTTCGTCGGTGGCTTTCGCATAGCCAAGTGGCACGTGTTGTTTCTTTCGCTTGCACAAAGTTTGGTGTAATATTGTGAACTCTGACGAAGCCGCAAGGCGCAATATAAGTTATTTTGTCCTCTATTTCTGATTTTCGATCTTTTCTGAATTATCATGAGCACAGGCTATTTCAATATAACTTGTAAAGACATAATCACAATGATGCTCATTACAGCCATCCAATATATATGTTACGTACAGGAGATTAAACCTATCCTAGCTGACAACAGGTGGGGGTCGGCTTTTGAGTGTGGGGGCTGCTGAAATGACGAAAAAATGTACCCCCATTTTGATACGTGTATTTAAGCCTTTGCAGCATTTTCTATTGTTCATGTTATAAAGGTAGGTGGGTATGTACTTGTTAGTTAGCGCCGCGAAGCGGCGCGACATTTTTACGGGTTTGCCTGATAAAAACCAGAAATATAGGCTTTGTGCCTTGTAGAGGACAATAAGCTAAAAATGATATTCATTCAATTCAGCGTTACGACGAACCGATGACGATGACTATGACTTCGTTATGACGATGACTACCGATGTGACGCCGCAAAGCGGCGTGAAAATTTTAATTTTAGGTCCTGGAAAACGAAATGTTAATATTGGAACCAGACCTTGAGGTGAGATGGCTTGGGGAGATGGTCCTGGCCTGTTTCCACTATTAGCTCTTCGGTCCAGCAAATTGTGCACCGCTGGAGCAGCTTCCGGGTGCCGATCTCCTCGTCTTTGCGTTAGCGTCGCCTTTTTCGGAACTCGGCAAACTAGCTAAACATGTAGCCTGCTTGAAACTTAGAAGTGAATATTTTATGAGGGGTATGGGGCCTGGGGCCAGCAATTACCGCCAAGGAGAGCCTCTGGCAGACACTTAATGCAATTCTTTTTCTCATTTTCCAAATTTGTATATGCAATTGCGAAACTTGTGTCATGCCGCGAAGCGGCGCGAAATTTTCCAGTTTTTGACACTAGATAGCTGGATTTTTACTGCACTGCAAAGGCAATTTTTACGATTAAAAAAAAAAAATCCCCTCAAAAAGTGTGTGTGTGTGGGAGGGAGTCGACCCTCCCCCGCCTTCTAAAAGTGGGGGGAGTTTGCCCAGACCTCCCCCGACCCTCCCGTCGGCGACGCCCCTGACTGACAAATCTTGCAGCACACACTCTCCTGAGAGGAAAATTGTTAAATTGTTTTGTACTACCATCACCCCCCCCCCCCCCCCCCCCCCCCCCCCGAATTCAAAAACGCATCAGACTTATCAAATAACCATTTTGAAACCCAATAAACATTGCACCAGGTGGGTCAGAGTACAGCACATTACCGCTCATTATGACCGCGCCGACCACGGATAGCAGGCGCTCCAGCTATAGCAGGCGCTCCAGGCGACGGCTAGCAACCCCTGGGCAGGCTCGAGGGCCCCGTTCACAGACTCAACGGCCCTCTGGATAAGCTCGAGAGGGCCCTGAACAGACTCAATGGCCCCTTGGCAAGCCGAGAGGCCCCTAAGCAGACTAATAGCCCCTGGGCAGGTTCGAGAGGCCCCTGAACAGGATCAATGGACCATTGGGAAAGCTCGAGAGGCCCCTGAACAGACTAATGGCCTCTAGGCAGGTTCAAGAGGCCCTTGAACAGACTCAATGGGCCCCTGGGCAAGCTCAAGAGGCATCTGGGCAGGCTCTAATGGCCCCTGGGCAGGTTCGAGAGGCCCCTGAACAGACTATAATGGCCCCCTGGCCAGGCTCGAGAGGCCCCTGAACATACTCAATGGGCCCCTGGACATGCTCGAGAGGCCACTGGGCAGGTTTGTTGGGCCGTGTGTGGGGTCAATTGGCCCCTGGACAAGTGGACACTGGACATGCTCTAGAGGCCCCTGGGCAGGTTTTTGGGGCCCCTGAGTGGGCTCAATGGGCCCCAGGGCATGCTCGAAAGGTCCCTGGGCATGTTTTGCGCCCGTAAGTGGGCTCAATGGGCCCCTGGGCATGCTCGAGAGGCCCCTAGACAGTTTTTTTGGGCCCCTCGGTTGGCACAATGGGCCCATGGACATGCCCAAGAGGCCCCCTGGGCTGGCTTCGAAAGCCCTTCACTGCCTCTGAGGGCCCTTGACATGCACCAGAGTGACCCTTGCCTAGTTTGAGGGCTCCTCTGTGACTTTTTGAAAGCCATTTAGCTAATGCAAATGGTATCTGGGCCAATCTCGGCGGGGCCCCTGTGACCCGATAGGGGGGGGGGGGGCAATTACCCCCCTTGCCCCCCCCCCTGGCTGCGCCTCTGGTGTGCACGTGCGCACGTGCAATGTGACCCAGAGTTTGACTTGCGTGACATTGCCAGTGTTGTGGTCTCAAACCACACGCCAAATTTAAGCTTAAAGGGAAATAATGACCTTTTGCTTTTGTTAGCAACAATTTCTTAGGCTACCGTTATGGTTTTAAAATTATTTTATTTAAATTTAAGAATTGAATACAATTATTCCCAAATTAAAAGTTGTAAGTTTGGAAAAAATACAAAACAAGTACCTTGTGTACTTGATGAAGGTCATTGACAAATTCGTCCTTCCCTACCATTGTTTACATCGAGTGCGGCATTTTTGGAGGCTCTGTGACGTTTCCGATCAAACTGAGCGCTGCTCGGACACACGCTAGTAGCGTTAGTAGCGCTTTCGTTCTCCATGGCAACCAGGCGTCAGCCAATCAAAAGCCAGAAAGGGAATACGTTCTGGCTTTTCATTGGCTCACGCCTGGTTGCCATGGAGAACGAAAGCGCTACTAGCGCTTCTAGCGTGCGTTCGAGCAGCGCTCTGATCCGTGAAGCAATCCGTGAAGCATCCGTGATACATGACTGACTCAGTATAAGTCATGAATAACAACAACATGCAAACTATACCAACTCGAATAAAATAAGGGCGGAATTAATTGAACCCCAGGCAAGCTAGTATTCGCAAAGCACTCAGCACTGCGCCACAATAGCAAAAGGTGAGGGAAATGCATATTGGATACAATATTATTACGTCACAAGTTTCTGAAGTGTCAACTACTATGAAATACAGTGATAACATACCTTTAATAATGATTAACAAGAAAATTCAAACTTAAAAACAAACAAAGTCTTTAATTAGCTTTCAACTCAAAATCAGACATATTTTGCAATGCTACACAAGAATGGCACCAGTGACGTCATTAACAAAGCCTGCTACGGGACTTGGGTATACTAATCAGGATCAACTCGCCACAATGGTTAAGTGCGCCGAGAAGCATGACAATGTCTGTAAACAAATCGCCGACGCTAAATAGGTCGCCGTCGATGTGCATCGATGAGCTTCCGATTTATTTGCCAGTTTTGTGTTATTGTTTGTTAGTTTTTTGGGGAAAAATGATTATTTTTGCATGATAATATAAAGCGTAGTGTTATATACAGCCACAGACAAATTATACAATACTCCTAATGTTGAAAACAAATTAATCAATTTTCACAAATTGAGGGTCGCAACCACTAACTATGCCGCCGTTGATGTGCATCGATGAGCTTCCGATTTTATTGCCACTTTTTCCAATCGCTGTTAGTTTTAGAAGATCGCCGGGCATATAATCACAACAAGCAGAACGCACAATATATTTTCCACTCCATTGCGTAAAAAAATAATACGGGAAAAGCCCGCAGTTTGATGAGGACCAAAAGTACTTGCAAGTACCGGTCGTTAAAAGTGTGGAGCGCTTATCAACTTTAACTTGAAATATCTTTCGGAAGGAAAGTTTTCATGCAAAATGTGATGAATTTACAATATATTTTGGTCTCGTCTGGTGATTTCAAGTGCTAACTCCATTTTTGTGGAAAAAGGTAATTATTTCCCTTTAAAGGGAATAGTATACCTTGGGGAAAAGTATGTGGAATGATGGAGAAGAGTTTCCTGATTACGGTTCTGGCATTCGTTTTTGCGAAAAACGTACGAATTTGTCATAATTGGAAAAAGATTGATATTAATACAAATGACGTCACAATAACATTGCGTCACCAAAACAAGTAGTGACGTCATACCGGCAAAAGTCTATCCTTGAATCACAACATGTAAGCCAAGGCCCTATAACCTGTAAGCAACACTAACAACCTCGTTCGTTGGGTCGCGACTCGCGAGTATATTGGTCGCGATTGAAAATGAGAGAATGTGTACACTATGGCCTTGTATGAGTAGAGTTGGAGTGGTGTTGCGTGAACACATACCCATAATGTTCACGTGCATACATAAATGTGATATACTTACCCACAAATGTGTTTAGATGTGTGTTTATCGGTGTGGTGGATGTAAATAAATGTGTGGATGTTCAGTTAATATTACAGCTACCGATACGAGCTACCCATCAAAAGGTGTGCCTTTTCAAGACGAGTGTCGACATTGTTTTCAATTGGAAATCCAATTAAAATTGACAAAGTTATAGCCAATAATATTTTGAGCTAAGCGTCAATTCATCGTAAACTAAAAACAAACTTTGTCAAAATTTAATCGATATATTGCATGAACGCCGACCAGCACAACCAGCACAAATGCGTCTTATTACGAAGCATCTATTGGTAATTTTCAATTGGAAATCGGTTCACAATTGACGAAGGTAATTACTTAAAACGGTAACCACATGCAGAATTTATCCCTAATGTATCGCAGTTACAGGTGCATGTCCTTCTAAGTTATATTGCGGAGAAAATTGTAGCTACCGGTACGAGCCACCGATCAAAAGGTGTGCCTTTTCAAGGTGAGTGTCGGTATTATTTTCAATTGGAAATTCAAGAAAATTGACAAAGTTATGGCCAATAATATTTATAGCCCATCACAAACTTGCCGCAAGACAGCGTAATGCAAGCACAAACATTTGCACAATTTAATCGATATATTGCAGGTACCGCGACCAGCTACCCATCAAAACATGCGCATTTTCACTAAGCATGTTTTGGTAATTTTCAATTGGAAATCGGTTCAAAATTAACCAAGTTATTTACTCAAAACCTGAAGTCACATGTATAATAGGGGCATAAATTATGGATGTGCTTCTACTGCAGCGAACATTGCAGTTACAGGTACGAACCACCCATCAAAAGATGTGCATTTTCAAGACGAGTGTCGGCATTATTTCCAATTGGAAATCCAATGGAAATTTACAAAGTTATGGCCAATAATATGTATAGCTTATGAACACATCAGGGGTGACATAGCCACCTCATCTGAGCCAAAAAAACTTGATGTGACGTACCTGGCGGCAGAGCGCGCAGCGCACAACCGGCGCTGGCGACGTCCGTGACACGGCTGCCGCCGGCGCATAGGCCCGAGAACAGGGAGGGGGGGGGGCAGAGGGTGCTCTTGCCCCCAACTTCAGGACGCCCCCCCCCCCCAACTTTGGCTAGGCTCAGCTTAACGTTGCGTAAAAGAAGGCTCGTATGAGACACCGAAAATATAAGATATTCTTCACAAAATTCGTCATTTGCAAGACAGCTTTTCTCGACCTCTGCCTGCCTCGACCGCGGATTTGACCATGTTCGAGCGGGCCTATTTTAACATGGGCTCTCGGTTCGCAGAAAACAGCCCCTGTCATGAGAGGGCCCTCATTAGGACGGCCCGGCATGCCACATTTTGTCAGGATCGGGCCTGATCAAGATCGGGCCCCTGCCTTACTGCCATGCCAGGAATATGCCCGTGATATCAATAATTTGAAGAAACTGGGCTCGACGCCGGACCAGGTCCCTGATACACGCCTTTGCCAGCACCGGGCCCCTGCCTCGGTCGGGCCTGATCAGTGAGCAAGACCGGGCCGCTTCCAGGACCGGGTCCGTATCAATAATTGGCAAGGACCGGACCCTGTTGTGACCGGGCCTTTGCCAGCGCCGGGCCCCTGCCTCGATCGGGTCTGACCAAGAACGGGCCCGTATAAATAATTTGCAAGGACCGGGTCATGTTGTGACGGATCCCTCGACCTGACCGGGCCCCATATCACACCTCTGCCAGCCCCGGGGCCCTGCCTTGATCGGGCCTATACCAGGAACGGGCTCATACCAGTAACAGTCCCGTATCAATAATTTGCAAGGAGTGGGCCTTGTGACCGGGCCCTCGTCCTGACCGGACCCCATATCACGCCTTTGCCATCACCGGGCCCCTGCCTCGATCGGACCTGACCAAGACCGGACCCCTACCAGGAACTGGCTAGTATCAAGAATATGCAAGGACCGGGCCATGTTGTGAACGGGCCCTCGTGCTGACGGGGCCCCATGCCACACCTTTGCCAGCACCAGGCCCCTGCCTCGATCGGGCCTGACCAAGACCGGGCCCCTACCAGAAACGGGCCAGCATTAAGAATATGCAAGGACCGGGCCCTCGTCCTGACCAGCCCCCATATCATGCCAATTTGCCAGCAACGGTCCCCTGTCTCGATCAGGCCTGACCAAGACCGGGCCCCTGCCAGCGCCAGGTATGGGCCAGAATACGGGTCCATGTGATGCATGCCCCTCAGAAATTGGGGGTCAGCTGACCCTTTTGACCCCCCTCCCCCCCGCCCCCTCCCCTCCTTGCGTGCGCCACTGGCGAGCTGTAACTGTCGGCTGACTATGTGGTCCGCTTGAGCACGGCGCCGACGAAGGAGCCGGCTGCCACCAGTGACGTCATCCGGCGGTCCGCCGATTTCAAGGTCAAATGGCTCGTGTCCTTACCTGGTTATAGGACCTTGGAACATGTGATGCGTTTCGGTGGCGGTCGGGTAAAATAGCGAAAACGAAGTGCGGTAGGAATACTAATGACGTACGCGAAACGTCACAAGATTTGGCCATTTAAAATATGACCAAATATGCCCAACGGTTTTTGCGTTGAAACTCAGCAACTAGATCGTTTTGGAAGGAAAAATGTCAGATTTCGAGATTTCTCAGTACTCCCGACAATCTGGCTATCTCAGTTAAAAACTAATGTTAAAGGTGTACTATTCCCTTTAATTGGTCCAGCCGTTCCTTAGCAGGCTAACGTTTTCTGACACTCCTGACGCGGCACGTGCCACGCGCCATGCTGACCCCTCACGTGAGACGAAACATGTCAATAACATAATTGATTGAATGTGGCTATCAGATGGCGAAAACCGCTTGTCAATCGGATGCGGGATTCCAAAGATATAAGCTCCTCAAAAGCGTTACGTTCGGGTCGGGTCGGTTCGGTTCGGTTCGGTTCGATTCGATTCGATTCGATTCGATTCGGTTCGGCTTGGTTTGGTTCGGGTCGGGTCGGGTCGGGTCGGGTCGGGTCGGGTCGGGTCGGGTCGGGTCGGGTCGGGTCGGGTCAAATGTGTGTAGATGCATATGATGTAGATGATTACCAATGGACAAGTTTCACGTTGTTTTTGTTTTGCTTAAAATTAACAAAAATAAATATAATATACTAAACTTCAGTTATTTTGTCGAAAGATCCATAGTTGCAGTAAAAACAAATGAGCAAAGTTTGCAAACATCCATTGTTAACAAATGTTCTTGATGCGCAAACGGCCATGACGTCACACATGATGTTTGACCCAATTTGGCCATGGTTGATCATCTCCCGTAACCATGACCGTAACCAAGGCGATATATACCAGGTGGCTTCATCCCGACTGCGCATGTTTCTGCGCAGGTTCATAAGTGACGTCATCAAGCGAATACCGGGGACAGCCGTAGCCGGGATACATCCGCTGCAGTGCAAAGCGGATATAGGGATGGGAGAAAATACAATAAATTGATGCGGATGTGGAAATGGAATGAGGTGCGGAATTAAGGTAATATGATAGGGGATGATTGGTAGATAACAAAATGGTGATTTTAAAGGCATGCTAATGCCTAATAAAGCGTTCATTACGGTCCCGGTTAGCATGTCTGTAGTGGACGAGCCGCCCATTTTTAGGCCCAAGATGCGCCGAACAGATTGCAAATTTTATGATTTTGGAGGCAACATATGGACACAAAATGACGTTCTAACCGGGACAGCGGAGGGGGACGGCCCGCAGCGACGGATTCAACGTTAGATATGGGCGACTTTTAACCCAAAAAATCGCATGCAAAACAAGCGATTTCGACCAAATATGACGATCGCCCCATTCCCTTGATGAAAATCCTCGCTACGTGCCTGTGTTCTACATAAGTTGAGTTACTAATGTGTACCGGAGACAACTGCAGACTCTCAGTCAACCTGTCCCAAGGGAGTCCAGCAGACCCCAGCCAGCCAGCAATTTAAATACGGCCCCGAACGGACAGAATAAACTGGCCAATGTCGGTGTGGGGGACCGGTATGCAGAGGCGCGCGTCCCCCTCACTTGGCTACCCGGTTGAGATACAGTTTATCGGCTCGCACGTTAGCCGAACCGAAAAGCTTCAGGCGCCTCACAAGTCACATGCGTCTCGCACAGTCCAGCCGAGACTCGGCTGTTGTTGTAAATTCCCTTAGGCCGCCGATGGCGGCGTAAGGGAAGTCGCTCGTTAACGCGAGCGACTTGAAACCAAAATGTTCCGAATTCGCATCTGGGTGGCCCGTGGCGGAGTATCAACCATCGCTTCCCTGCTTGCAGCAACACACTAAGCAGAATAGCTGAGGCAACGGCGGAAGACTTTTTATATATATATATATATATATAAGCATAAGCATTACAGCATTTCAGACATTAAGACATAAGCATTTAAGACATAATAATTACACAAAGTCACGGAGCAAGAAACAGGGTCCGGTGACGCGTGACAATACCGGCGCCGAAGATGGCACCGGACCCGGACGAGGAATCGACCGCCTGGCAACAGTTCTAGAGCGTCCCGAGCTGCAGCGCTCCTGGACAGGGTCATCCGCCCCTGCTCGCCCGCACCTAGCGACGGCTCTCACACCAGGCAGCGACGGCTCTCACACCAGGCAGCGACGGTCTCACACCAGGCAGCGACGGCTCTCACACCAGGCAGCGACTGCTCTCACACCAGGCAGCGGCGGCTCTCACACCAGGCAGCGGCTGCTCGCCCGCAACCAGCGACGGCTCACACCAGGCAGCGACGGCTCTCACACCAGGCAGCGGCTGCTCGCCCGCAACCAGCGACGGCTCATCAACTGCATCAGTCCTCTTACATTTTGCAAGCCAGATACTCCATACATTCCTATCTCTCGGGAATTTAAAAAAGTTGACAGAAGGATCTTGCTTCTTTTTTCCTCCACACCATGTCTTGCATGTTGCCACAGCACACATACGACCCATTCTTGTGCACCTGTAAAATGGAAATTCACAGTTAGATGATAATGCTAACATTAATTCATAGGCAATAGTCCCAATGATAACTGCACAACAAACTAATGTGTGAATATAATCATACTATATAAAATAGAATATCCAGGTGGGACATTCAAGTTGTAATTATATGCTTTTAATTTCCCACCAGGGTAATTGTACTCAACAAGGGCAGGTCCAGCTGTTCATTTTTTTTTGGGGGGGGGGGCAAACCGTTTTTAGCGGACCTTACCTACCCCCCAATTTCAAATTTCTTCCCGGATTTGGGCCACTTTATTTTGCAACCTCACGATTTCTAATGATTTCTTTATTTGTATATTCTTTTTATTTTTTTTTAGCTTTTCAACCTTTTCGGATATCACAAAATAAAAGATGTCAGCTTGCAGTTTGTATTGTTCCAAGATTGCTATACACTGAGCAAAACTATGTCAATTGTCACATGTGCCCAGGGGCGTCAGCGATAATTGTTTAATGGGGGTTCGGCTGAAATGACGAAAAAAATGCACCCCATTTCTTGCCTTTGCAGCTTTTTTAATGTGGATTTTCATGTTACAGTAGGTACTTGTTATTTGGCTCCTTGAAGTGGCAAGACATTTTTACGGGTTTGCCGGATAAAACCCCAAAACATAGGTGGTGGACCTTGTACAGTAGCATACCCAGGATTCACTCCAGGAGGGGTAATTTTTGATCAGGGGCATAAGTACCCCCATTATAACAAAAACAAAATGAACAGATTTGGCCCACTATATTTTTAGAGGGCATATTTTCAACATTTTTTTCTAAAAAATAAATAAGAAATCAGTCATTTTTTCTCTCGAAATAGAGCCCTTCGGGCCCTATTTCCAAAGGGGCACAGTTTCAAATAGATCCTATCTAATCTAGCTCACAAATATAAACCTTAACCTAAACCTAATCTTCAGCCACTGGGCAGGCAATCGCATGAATACCTAAGCTTGACACTGTATGAGCTATGCTAACAAAGAACAGCTTTAAAAGCTCATCTATGGCAGCCAACAGTAGTCACTCTTACAAACAACATTTAACAAACTAAATTAATTAGGTACATGAATTACTTGCAAACAAAAACAGCGGTGGATCTTGCTGGATTTCACTATTCACAATCAAATTTTGTACTGCCTCTCATGCGCCACGCACGAAACAACTCACACAATCAGGCTTGAAATGCTGCAATCCATGGTGACAGTCACCTAAACCGCTGTCTAGTCAGAACATAACAAAATATATATATATATATATATATAGCACAGCAAGTTAACCGATGTGATGTGGTAAAAAGGATCAAAATTGAATATTAAGCTGCAGAAAGCTTACATTTCAGCACAAGAAAGGCTTATCTAGCTATTGGAAGTTGTTCGCATGATGACGTCACTTGTGCAGATGATGCAAACACGTTAGAGGCATTGGGATGACAACGGCCTAAGTTTCACGTTTTTTTTTGTGTGGAATATCACGTAGTGCTTTAGCAAGGAGCATTGAAAATAATTAAGTAAGTTTTTGTTCGACCTTCTCCTTGAAATGACTATCTAAATATTAAAAATGAAACAATTATTTACATGTGCATTCGGGTACAACCCATCATCAGATGTATTGATTAAAACATGACACTCAATTACAGGATCAAAACATTTCGATAGCTCGTGAAGTTCGATTATGTTATCCTCGTATACAGACAGTCAAACTATAACGCCACTCGTGATCCAAACAAGTAACAAGACATATAAGCAATAAGCATATCGCCAACTACTAATCGTTTCGTTCTAATCGTGGCTACCTGTTCCAATCAATCGCGATCACCATCAGTCAAAAAAGTCGGCCATCACAAAACTAATCAATGTCGCACAATATGACAAACACGCATGCTCATAACACACATCTATCCTGACATAAGACGCCACGATGACATGTGTTCGTTCAAAACTGGCTTCTTGTCCCTGATCATGATAGATTCAGCGATTTTCCTATCTGGATGGTCTCTAGTTTTCATCAAAATTATAATTTCTAGAGGTGGATCCGAACTTTTTTCCGCTTTGGTGATGCCGCTATGATTTGATTTAAAATGATAACTAACAGGAGTGAGTTCAGTTTCATTTTGAGCGCACCGCAAGTGCTCATTGTAGCGGAGACGTAGGGGCCTCTTACTCTCTCCTACATATGTGGCCCCACAAAACTTACACCTAAGCTCATACACTACATTTTTGTCCGTGCATCTACCATTTTTTTACATTTTACAAGTGTAGCAAGTTTTCTTGCCTGAAGGGCAGGGGGGGGGGGGGTCAGATAGAGATAAGTGCACCAACTCACGTTTTAAGGTTTTCGGCGAGTACCAGGAAAGGTTCATGTTAAGGCCACTTTTTCTAACAACCTGTTTTACTTTACATAACACTGTCTCGTCTACATAGGGTAAGTTGAGGACACCATCAGTGCGACTGTTGCGGTGATCTCTGCCTTGATCACATGTCTTACGTTTAGCTTTGCGCCACCTCTCCCACCTGCTTTCACGACCGTCTGTTGACCTCAACACCTGTCGCTGAACACGATTCAGCACATGAGCGGGATAACCGTTCTTCAGAAATAGATTCCTGATCTTACCAAAGCTTTTTTTCCTTCGCCCCTGCATCTGAAGATAGCCTTGCTGCCCTCAGAAATTGGGAACGAACCGTATTTAGCTTCGTTTGCTTGGGGGGGGGGGCGAAGGAAAAAAGCTTTGGTAAGATCAGGAATCTATTTCTGAAGAACGGTTATCCCGCTCATGTGCTGAATCGTGTTCAGCGACAGGTGTTGAGGTCAACAGAGGGTCGTGAAGGCAGGTGGGAGAGGTGGCGCAAAGCTAAACGTAAGACATGTGATCAAGGCAGAGATCACCGAAACAGTCGCACTGATGGTGTCCTCAACTTACCCTATGTAGACGAGACAGTGTTATGTAAAGTAAAACAGGTTGTTAGAAAAAGTGGCCTTAACATGAACCTTTCCTGGTACTCGCCGAAAACCTTAAAACGTGAGTTGGTGCACTCATCTCTATCTGACCCCTTCAGGCAAGAAAACTTGCTACACTTGTAAAATGTTAAAAAATGGTAGATGCACGGACAAAAATGTAGTGTATGAGCTTAGGTGTAAGTTTTGTGGGGCTACATATGTAGGAGAGAGTAAGAGGCCCCTACGTCTCCGCTACAATGAGCACTTGCGGTGCGCTCAAAATGAAACTGAACTCACTCCTGTTGGTGCTAATTTTAAATCAAATCATAGCGGCATCACCAAAGCGGAAAAAAGTTCGGATCCACCTCTAGAAATTATAATTTTGATGAAAACTAGAGACCATCCAGATAGGAAAATCGCTGAATCTATCATGATCAGGGACAAGAAGCCAGTTTTGAACGAACACATGTCATCGTGGCGTCTTATGTCAGGATAGATGTGTGTTATGAGCATGCGTGTTTGTCATATTGTGCGACATTGATTAGTTTTGTGATGGCCGACGTTTTTGACTGATGGTGATCGCGATTGATTGGAACAGGTAGCCACGATTAGAACGAAACGATTAGTAGTTGGCGATATGCTTATTGCTTATATGTCTTGTTACTTGTTTGGATCACGAGTGGCGTTATAGTTTGACTGTCTGTATACGAGGATAACATAATCGAACTTCACGAGCTATCGAAATGTTTTGATCCTGTAATTGAGTGTCATGTTTTAATCAATACATCTGATGATGGGTTGTACCCGAATGCACATGTAAATAATTGTTTCATTTTTAATATTTAGATAGTCATTTCAAGGAGAAGGTCGAACAAAAACTTACTTAATTGTTTTTTTTTGTGCCTAAAATTAACAAAAATAAATATAATATACTAAACTTCAGTTATTTTGTCGAAAGATCCTAGTTGCAGTAAAAACAAATGAGCAAAGTTTGCAAACATCCATTGTTAACAAATGTTCTTGATGCGCAAACGGCCATGACGTCACACATGATGTTTGACCCAATTTGGCCATGGTTGATCATCTCCCGTAACCATGACCGTAACCATGTTCTCGAGGGTGTATTTTTGCAACTACTCAATGGATTTGTTTGAAAATTTGCTCACAAAAACGTTGGTATGTTACAAGTGTTGTATTCAAGTTCTGAAATTATCAAATGTCGGGTTCATGAGCAGCCTGCGTCAACATACAACCCTGTTTTCCACTTTGAAACAAGCAAACAATGCTTGTATACTTGTATGGCCTTGAGGAAATGCACCTCAATTTCCACCACTGTGCGAACACCAATGTAATGATTGAGCGCGTGCCTTTGGTCAAGTTAAACTTCCATGTATAACTAGTATTTTTAAGATATAAAATTACTTCTCGACTTCGTATGCAGAAGCCTACGATAAAGTACTTGGCTTGCCAAACAATCAACAGGTAGCTGGCATTATCCGAGGTAGGTGACATTATGCGAGGTAGGTGGCATTATGCGAGGCACTTGGGAGCTTTTACAGGGCAGTATAGGGCCACTTCTACATGACCACGACAATAACGTCACTTATGCGAGCCGCAGCACACCACGGCTTTCGTTTCTTGCTTGACATCGCCAGGCCGATGAATACCGCATTTGGCGAAGTTATTGTTGCGTTTCTACATTTCTGAACGAAACAATAGTAATATCTCCCTTTTTTACCACTACATCAACTAATCACAAGCGGAATCTTCGAAAACAATACCCGCTCGCCCAGGGGGGGGGGGGGCGGGTTTGAGGCATCAAAAGAAAGTCGTGTCAGCTGATGTTTGGTCCTCCGATTAAAGGGAGTGTGCCTACTGTTTTGGAATGTCAAAAATATTTTTCATACGGTAAGTAGCTGTTGGTTTGATTGTTGTATATGATGAAATTCACATCTGGAGCCCCTTTAGTTGAATTTTCACTTATATTGTTTTTTGTTTATATTTGTTTCGATATCTATAAAACGATCGCCACTATGGTGATGTTATGTAAAACGGCGCACATAAGACAATACAATTACGGTCACATCATGCAAGATAGAAAGACGAGTTTTGCACAGCACGTTCTTGCCACTGTTAACTTTATTATGTGCAAGTTTCGTAGCTCTAAATTGATATCTTCTTCAAGAAATGGCCATCGGCCATCATCGAAATGGCCATCATCGAAAAACATGATGGCCGTCCAGTTTCTGTTCGGCTGCTGCTATCAGCGTGCACGAGCTGTTTTGTTGAATTGCTATTGGCCGGCGCTAACAATATGCTAGCAGTTTAATCGATAGTTGCAGTGCTTCTAGTAGCGGAAGCCCTCTGGAGTCTACCCGATAACTTTTTGCTCCCAAGCAAATTCCTGGAGTCTTTGAATATCTCAGCAACTAGGGTGAATCTGGAGAAATAAAGTATTGGTTCAATTCAGAAAATTGTGTTATATAGACCAGTGTCAATAACCCCAACTAAGCGATGTGAGTAGGCACACTCCCTTTAAGGAGATACTGAATAGCAAAGAGTTAACAGGAACCTCAATGTATCAGCGCATTGCCGCCTCATCCAATTACAACAGCGTCTGCTGCGGGTTTGGTTAATTCTACTGACAGGAAGTTAACAGGAACCTCAATGTATAAGTACATTGCCGCCTCATCTAATTGCAATAGCGTCAGCTGTGCCGGTTTGGTCGCATGTGGTTAACAGGAATCTTAATGTATAAGGGCATTGCCGCCCCATCTAATTACCGCCAACACGAATTTCCTATTGGATGCTTATGAAAATGTCCAATTGCTTGAAACGTTTTATAATTAAATTAATTACCAATGGTCTATAATGCTTAAGCAAAATATTTCTGGGTTAGGAGCTATTGTTTACTTAGTTGTCAAACTATGCACCCATTGCCCCTGTGTTGAAGCGGCAAACCCGCGCGCCCTAGTTATTAAGTTACCTTGCGCTCCCCTATGAATGACGTTCGTCGGACGACTGAATCATCATGTGTGACGTCACACGATTATGACCAATCAGAGGACAGCACGTATAAATAGAGCTATTAGTTTTGTTAAGGTATTTATACAACTTTTTGAGAAAAATGAACATCATCGTGTTTTTGATGAAAAATTATATTGTAAAAGTTTCCCAAAAATATATGATTACGTGACATGAAACTTGTCCATTGTATAATTACTCATTGCCATATGCCAGTATCTACTAGTGCTGTTTAAATAATAATATGCCACCCAAACAACCGGCGCTGGAGCCGGTGAGGCCGACCAGCAACAAGCCTCGCTTAGCTGGGAGGTCTCACCGGGCTCCAGCAAATGACCATATGCTTGACCATGACCAAAACTTGCCCAATCACTTGAATGTATGAATGGATGAATGAATGGACATCTTTGCTAACTCCGTAAATGTGTGAAAATGTGTGAAAGTACTTTATTGGGGCGTAGTAGGGGAGGGGGAGGGGGGGGGGGGGGGGGCAGTCATTCGCTGATTTCAGCAATGACTACTTTCTGCCTTCTTTAGCTGACCATGTCTAACACCCAACTGCCTCTCTTTTGCTTTTTTGTTTTGCTTCCATTTCTTAGCAGAGAGTGCTGCGACATTTCTCTTTATTTTATCTGGTGTTAACGTAAGGTTGTGTGCGTCGCCGGGTTTGAGGGTGGGGCACTCCTGGTCACCTATTAATGGGTGGCGGCGTAAACAAAGATATTTAACCCCTGTAGTGTTTTATTTCTCAATCCTTAAAGGAAATAGTTCACCTTGGATTTTTTTTTACCCAACACCATTTGATTATATTTGTTAATACAATTTATTTTTATATTGTCAAAAATGGCCTTATATCGCGCCGATTCAGGACAGAAGGCCGTACATTTGTATTGTTTATCAAAACTATATGTATACTCTCTGAGTCAGAGTCCTGACGTCACGCGAATGTAAACAATGGTCCAGCCAATCAGATTCGAAAGTAGTCGCGTAAAGATAGACTCGCATTGGAGATGTGCCAACCGGCGGCCGGCGATCGCTGGCTAGCACCAGCTGCAAGCTGATTGGCGGATTGTATAGCCTCTGCCCGGGCTAGAACCAGTACAACATTCTTTCGCCAGCACCGCATTCCTTCGCCAAAAACTCAAATATATTCGGCTGGAAAGTCTTTTCAGTCAAGAAAACTTGCAGATAGGGGTTTCCCAACACGGGCTACAAAACTGCTATCTCAGTTTAAAACTAATGTTGAAGGTGAACTATTTCCTTTAAATGGAATAGTGCACCTTTAACATTCGTTTTTATCTGAGATAGCCAGATTGTCGGGAGTACGGGGAAATCTCCAAATCTGAAATTTTTCCTTCCAACACGACCTAGTTGCTGAGTTTCAATGCAAAAACCTTTGGGTATATTTGGTCATATTTTAAAGGGACAAATCCTGTGACGTTTCGCATACGTCATTAGTATTCCTACCGCACTTCGTTTTCGTCAGGGTAATAGAACAACGTTTTCGCTATTTGAACTGGCCGCCACCGAAACGCATTATGTGTTCATGAGCTAGAAATATTATTGGCCATAACTTTGTCAATTTTCATTGGATTTCAAATTGAAAATAATACCGACACTCGTCTTGAAAAGGCACACCTTTTGATGGGTGGCTAGTACCGGTAGCTGCAATATTATCCGTGATAGAAACACATGCACCTGTAACTGCGATACATTAGGGATACATTCTGGCTGTGGTTACAGTTTTAAGTAATTACCTCTGTCAATTGTGAACCGATTTCCAATTGAAAATTACCCATAGATGCTTAGGGATAAGACGCGTTTGTTGATTGGTGGCTGGTCGGTGTTCATGCAATATATTGATTAAATTTGGACAAAGTTCGTTTATTGTTTACGTTGAAGTGCCGCTTAGCTCGAAATATTATTGTCTATAACTTTGTCAATTTTCATTGGATTTCCAATTGAAAATAATGTCCACACTCGCCTTGAAAAGGCACACCTTTTAATGGGTGGCTAGTACCGGTAGCTGCAATATTTATTTACATCCACCATATACCGATGAACACAGGCACATTTGTGGGTAGGTATATCACATTTATTTATGCACATGAACATTATGGGATGTGTTCACGCAACGCCACTCCAACTCTACTCATACAAGGCCATAGTGTAAACATTCACACATTTTCAATCGCGACCAATATACTCGCGAGTCGCGACCCAGCGAATGAGGTTAGTGTTGCTTACATATTCTGATTCAAGGATAGGCTTTTGCCGGTATGACGTCACAACTCGTTTTGGTGACGCAAGATTATTGTGACGTCATATGTATTAATATCAATATTTTCCCCAATTATGACAAATTGGTACTTTTTTTCTCGCAAAAACGAATGCCAGAACCGTAATCAGGACACTCTTTTCCATCATTTCACGTACTTTTCCCAAGGTGTACTATTACATTTAAGAATATGATGTTTTCTTAATTCTCGTAGCCTCACAACATTTTGGTAGTCTTCTTTCTGACTTATGCTTAGAAGAATTTTGTTTTTGCTGATGATAAAATGAAAATTAGGCATTAGTTAATTTTATAATGGCGAAAATTAGATTTATATGACCTTACAAAATTACTATTCCTGTTTTAGTGAATTATATATCTTTTATATTGGCCTTTATATAAAATATAAATAAATGCACTCAAACTTGAATAGTAATTTTGTAAGGTCATATAAAGATAATTTTCGCCATTGTATATCTAATGCCTTACATTCAACGAGCAATAAACCAGTTATTAGTTAATTTTGTTTATTTGATTAACTCATTTAATGTTGTTTTCATCATTATACAATATTGCTCCAGATATCTCCAGATTGTTCCAGTTCATTTGACAATTTTTTTTTATTTTTTAGATGAGTTCATAGTCATAATCCTGCTGTTGACATCTTCCTTTGATCTTTCCTGTTTATAAGTTTATGAAATGTGTATCGTCTTTGTCTGCAGATGGTTCAGATTATGGTTGGTGACTGATATTCAGCTGACAGTCTGATGTGTCTGTCTGTGCCGCAGGTTTGTGTCGGAGCTGGCCTGTGGCAGCCCCTCCATCACCATGTCTCAAATGGATGCATTCCTGCCATTGCTGACAACCAATGACATCATGAAGAAGCTGTCAGTTGGTGCAGATGTCGTCAAACACCTCGAGTCCTCCTCTGACATCGAATGTGAAGACATTGGACTCTTCATAGATAGCGTTATACCATGGACAACTCAGAGCAACTTCAGGGTGAGTTAACACTAACACACTATTGACTAGGAGGGGGCAAATATTGTCCCCTTGACAAACATTCGCAATGGCTCAAAATCAATAGCGCTATTAATGTGAAAATTTGGATACCTTCTTCTACATGAATTCCATCTTTTCTGCAAAAATTAAGCAATTTCATCAAAATATTTTTAGATATAGCCTCTGCACAGAAAAGAGAAAATCAGTTTTGGTGAGAAAATCAGCTAAGCTTTAACAGATCATACAAAGGCGAAATTGTATTATATATTTTATCCGGGGCCACACAATAAGTGTTGCTGTTATCCTTGTTACTTATTAATACCTTTTCAAGTCTCGCCATTTTATAGGCCAAGGAACAGGAGGCAGGAATAGTGCCCAGTTTTTGGTCAAAATGTTTGCTAAAATCATGTATTTTGTTACACGGCTAATTTGCAATCTGATAAAGCAAAAGATACAGCAAGACGAGAAGAGCTATGTTTTCAAACAAGTCTTGAAAATGGAGTTGGGTTCCTCTAAAAACAAGCCATCAAAGTTCCGCTGCCCCCTTTTCATGACGTTCCTACGCCGCTGCGCCATTTATACCTCTACTCCGCAGCCCACTGTGCCTCGGCTGTGCAGCCGGTAAGGGCAATGCGTCGCGTTGCATTACGGACAGTGTCCAAACCATCCGCCCCACACCCGCCCGGCCCGGCCCGCTGCAGCGCCCAGTGCCGAGGTTGTGTCGTGGTCGGCGCTGTCCGCTGCAGCTCCCAGTGCCGAGGTTGTGTCGTGGTCGGCGCCGGCCCGCTGCAGCGCCCAGTGCCGAGGTTGTGTCGTGGTCGGCCCCGGCCCGCTGCAGCGCCCAGTGCCGAGGTTGTGTCGTGGTCGGCCCCGGCCCGCCGCAGCGCCCAGTGCTGAGGTTGTGTTGTGGTCGGCGCCGGCCCGCCGCAGCGCCCAGTGCCGAGGTTGTGACGTGGTCGGCCCCGGCCCGCTGCAGCGCCCAGTGCCGAGGTTGTGTCGTGGTCGGCCCCGGACCGCTGCAGCGCCCAGTGCCGAGGTTGTGTCGTGGTCGGCCCCGGACCGCTGCAGCGTCCAGTGCCGAGGTTGTGTCGTGGTCGGCCCCGGACCGCTGCAGCGCCCAGTGCCGAGGTTGTGTCGTGGTCGGCGCTGCTCGCTGCAGCGCCCAGTGCCGAGGTTGTGTCGTGGTCGGCCCCGGACCGCTGCAGCGCCCAGTGCCGAGGTTGTGTCGTGGTCGGCCCTGGACCGCTGCAGCGCCCAGTGCCGAGGTTGTGTCGTGGTCGGCGCTGTCCGCTGCAGCGCCCAGTGCCGAGGTTGTGTCGTGGTCGGCGCTGTCCGCTGCAGCGCCCAGTGCCGAGGTTGTGTCGTGGTCGGCGCTGTCCGCTGCAGCGCCCAGTGCCGAGGTTGTGTCGTGGTCGGCCCCGGACCGCTGCAACGCCCAGTGCCGAGGTTGTGACGTGGTCGGCGCTGTCCGCTGCAGCGCCCAGTGCCGAGGTTGTGTCGTGGTCGGCCCCGGCCCGCTTCAGCGCCCAGTGCCGAGGTTGTGTCGTGGTCGGCCCCGGACCGCTGCAGCGCCCAGTGCCGAGGTTGTGTCGTGGTCGGCGCTGTCCGCTGCAGCGCCCAGTGCCGAGGTTGTGTCGTGGTCGGCGCTGCTCGCTGCAGCGCCCAGTGCCGAGGTTGTGTCGTGGTCGGCCCCGGCCCGCTGCAGCGCCCAGTGCCGAGGTTGTGTCGTGGTCGGCGCTGTCCGCTGCAGCGCCCAGTGCCGAGGTTGTGTTGTAGTCGGCCCTGGCCCGCTGCCTGCTCTGCTGGGCTGTGGACAGGGCCGTGGTCGGTGCCGGCCCGCTGCAGCGCCCAGTGCCGAGGTTGTGTCGTGGTCGGCGCTGCTCGCTGCAGCGCCCAGTGCCGATGTTGTGTCGTGGTCGGCGCCGGCCCGCCGCAGCGCCCAGTGCTGAGGTTGTGTTGTAGTCGGCCCCGGCCCGCTGCAGCGCCCAGTGCCGAGGTTGTGTCGTGGTCGGCCCCGGCCCGCTGCAGCGCCCAGTGCCGAGGTTGTGTCGTGGTCGGCGCTGTCCGCTGCAGCGCCCAGTGCCGAGGTTGTGTTGTAGTCGGCCCCGGCCCGCTGCAGCGCCCAGTGCCGAGGTTGTGTCGTGGTCGGCCCCGGCCCGCTGCAGCGCCCAGTGCCGAGGTTGTGTCGTGGTCGGCGCTGTCCGCTGCAGCGCCCAGTGCCGAGGTTGTGTCGTGGTCGGCGCTGTCCGCTGCAGCGCCCAGTGCCGAGGTTGTGTCGTGGTCGGCCCCGGCCCGCCGCAGCGCCCAGTGCCGAGGTTGTGTCGTGGTCGGCCCCGGCCCCGCTGCAGCGTCCAGTGCCGAGGTTGTGTCGTGGTCGGCGCTGTCCGCTGCAGCGCCCAGTGCCGAGGTTGTGTCGTGGTCGGCGCCGGCCCGCTGCAGCGCCCAGTGCTGAGATTGTGTCGTGGTCGGCGCCGGTCTGCTGCAGCGCCCAGTGCCGAGGTTGTATTGTGGTCGGCGCCGGCCCGCTGCAGCGCCCAGTGCCGAGGTTGTGTCGTGGTCGGCGCTGTCCGCTCCAGCGCCCAGTGCCGAGGTTGTGTCGTGGTCGGCGCTGTCCGCTGCAGCTCCCAGTGCCGAGGTTGTGTCGTGGTCGGCGCTGTCCGCTCCAGCGCCCAGTGCCGAGGTTGTGTCGTGGTCGGCGCTGTCCGCTGCAGCTCCCAGTGCCGAGGTTGTGTCGTGGTCGGCCCCGGTCCGCTGCAGCGCCCAGTGCCGAGGTTGTGTCGTGGTCGGCCCCGGCCCGCTGCAGCGCCCAGTGCCGAGGTTGTGTCGTGGTCGGCGCTGTCCGCTGCAGCGCCCAGTGCCGAGGTTGTGTCGTGGTCGGCGCTGTCCGCTGCCTGCTCTGCTGGGCTGTGGGCCTGCCTGCTCTGCAGGGCCGTATGGTGGGTGGCCGTGGCTATGCGTTCCCGGGACACTGAGCGGCCTGACCGTGACCAGTGACCAGCTCTCGTGCTGGAGCGGCCTGACCGTGACCAGTGACCAGCTCTCGTGCTGGAGCGGCCTGGCCGTGACCAGTGACCAGCTCTCGTGCTGGAGCGGCCTGGCCGTGACCAGTGACCAGCTCTCGTGCTGGAGCGGCCTGACCGTGACCAGTGACCAGCTCTCGTGCTGGAGCGGCCTGACCAGTGATCAGTGACCAGCTCTCGTGCTGGAGCGGCCTGACCAGTGACCAGTGACCAGCTCTCGTACTGGAGCGGCCTGACCGTGACCAGTGACCAGCTCTCGTGCTGGAGCGGCCTGACCGTGACCAGTGACCAGCTCTCGTGCTGGAGCGGCCTGACCGTGACCAGTGACCAGCTCTCGTGCTGGAGCGGCCTGACCGTGACCAGTGGCCAGCTCTCGTGCTGGAGCGGCCTGGCCGTGACCAGTGACCAGCTCTCGTGCTGGAGCGGCCTGGCCGTGACCAGTGACCAGCTCTCGTGCTGGAGCGGTCTGACCGTGACCAGTGACCAGCTCTCGTGCTGGAGCGGCGCCGATTCGGTGTCACCACCACCACCACCACCACCACCACCACCACCACCACCACCACCACCACCACCACCACCACCACCACCACCACCACCACCACCACCACCACCACCACCACCACCACCACCACCACCACCACCACCACCACCACCACCACCACCACCACCACCACCACCACCACCACCACCACCACCACCACCACCACCACCACCACCACCACCACCACCACCACCACCACCACCACCACCACCACCACCACCACCACCACCACCACCACCACCACCACCACCACCGCCACCACCGCCACCACCGCCACCACCGCCACCACCGCCACCACCGCCACCACCGCCACCACCGCCACCACCGCCACCACCGCCACCACCGCCACCACCGCCACCACCGCCACCACCGCCACCACCGCCACCACCGCCACCACCGCCACCACCGCCACCACCGCCACCACCGCCACCACCGCCACCACCGCCACCACCGCCACCACCGCCACCACCGCCACCACCGCCACCACCGCCACCACCGCCACCACCGCCACCACCGCCACCACCGCCACCACCGCCACCACCGCCACCACCGCCACCACCGCCACCACCGCCACCACCGCCACCACCGCCACCACCGCCACCACCGCCACCACCGCCACCACCGCCACCACCGCCACCACCGCCACCACCGCCACCACCGCCACCACCGCCACCACCGCCACCACCGCCACCACCGCCACCACCGCCACCACCGCCACCACCGCCACCACCGCCACCACCGCCACCACCGCCACCACCGCCACCACCGCCACCACCGCCACCACCGCCACCACCGCCACCACCGCCACCACCGCCACCACCGCCACCACCGCCACCACCGCCACCACCGCCACCACCGCCACCACCGCCACCACCGCCACCACCGCCACCACCGCCACCACCGCCACCACCGCCACCACCGCCACCACCGCCACCACCGCCACCACCGCCACCACCGCCACCACCGCCACCACCGCCACCACCGCCGCCGCAGTGGTCAGTGGTCACTGGCTAGTAGTCACTCAGTGGCCAGTGGTCAGTGAGTAGTTTGATTGGGTGCAGTCGCCGTTCTATGAAGCCCGATGTGTTGCTGAATTTGTAGGTCTGCTATGCGATTATTCCAAGACATGTGACGTGTTCAGATTTCTGGTGGTAGATATGGATTAGGCACCACAACAGCCAAGGAGGCCCTACGGAGGATCATAATCGCCTGTGATATCTCGATCTGAAATATATCGGAATCCTGCTGCATTGCATCCAAAAAGGTTTTTCAATGGGTGCATAACTCCTCGACACGGATCCCAGATCAGATATCTCTACTTATTGCAATGACAGGTCTAGGACCACTGTCTCACGATAGATGCGACATTGAACCGTAAACTTTAAAGGGATATTGCCACCTCCGGAGGATTTCTAAAAGGCAACTTATATGAATGGTGGGGATCAACAATCATGTATGCTCAAGCTCAAACTTGCTCCTGCAGCACCTAAAGCAGTGTATCGGCAAAGCATTTTGTATTTATTTCCGACTCCAAAACGTTGGTCCCAGCTGTGCTCAGTACTAGATTCATGATGGCCGCTCTCATCCAGTTTGGCTGTGGTATTGGCGCCCGCCCAAAGCCGAAGCGTACGAATTCGCCGAGACTTGACCTTGAAAAGTATATCTGTGTTATAAGGTATAGGTCACATAACTCCTACGGGCCCAAGTCGAGCCATAGCAATTATTGCTGTTTTATTATGAAAGAGGCTAAGGTTGTTGAAAATATAATTAACTGCATACGCTTTTTAATTTTAAAGTGCACTGACGGAATGGTGATGTTGAGTTTGCAACATTCAAAAGAAAATAACAGTCCGCAAAGAAGTGATTCCGTTCCTCTCCACCGGAACTCATCAGCTGCTCAAGGCCACACCACAACGTGTCAATACGGATGTCATTCACATCTGCTTACCGTGATTGATAATGATTGCCCTCCGATTGGCCGATGATTGCCCTCCGATTGGCCGATGATTGCCCTCCGATTGGCCGATGATTGCCCTCCGATTGGCCGATGATTGCCCTCCGATTGGCCGAACGGCAAGCGATTCCCGTGTTCAAGGCTTCATTTGTCAAGGATCGCGTTTTATTTTCCAGCTCTGCATGTCTGGATCGGCCACCACGGGATGAGTCGCATTGCATGCTGGGCTCGGGCCCGATATGGCTGGTCATCCGCGGGATAGGCAGGGCTGCTCAGAGTGGCTGGTGGGAAGCGGCGGCCCGGCGGACCCGCCCGGCGCTGAGCCGGCCACCATTTATGGAGGAGCCGGACCGCACCGCCCGGCCGCCCGGCACCGCGCCGTGGTCGGGCCCCGTGGTCCGGCCCCGTGGTCCGACCCCGTGGTCCTGCCCCGTGGTCCGACCCCGTGGTCCGACACCGTGGTCCTGCCCCGTGGTCCGGCCCCGTGGTCCGACCCCGTGGTCCGGCCCCGTGGTCCTGCCCCGTGGTCCGGCCCCGTGGTCCGACCCCGTGGTCTGGCCCCGTGGTCTGGCCCCGTGGTCTGGCCCCGTGGTCCGACCCCGTGGTCCGACCCCGTGGTCCGACACCGTGGTCCGGCCCCGTGGTCCTGCCCCGTGGTCCGACACCGTGGTCCGGCCCCGTGGTCCTGCCCCGTGGTCCGAAACCGTGGTCCGGCCCCGTGGTCCTGCCCCGTGGTCCGGCCCCGTGGTCCGACCCCGTGGTCCGACACCGTGGTCCTGCCCCGTGGTCCTGCCCCGTGGTCCGAAACCGTGGTCCGGCCCCGTGGTCCTGCCCCGTGGTCCGGCCCCGTGGTCCGACCCCGTGGTCCGACACCGTGGTCAGGCCCCTTGGTCCGACCCCGTGGTCCTGCCCCGTGGTCCTGCCCCGTGGTCCGAAACCGTGGTCCGGCCCCGTGGTCCTGCCCCGTGGTCCGGCCCCGTGGTCCGACCCCGTGGTCCGACACCGTGGTCAGGCCCCGTGGTCCGACCCCGTGGTCCGACATCGTGGTCCGACACCGTTGGCCCGTGGCCCGCACTGTCGGATCGTCTGCTTTTCACTGCCGGATCGTCACAGGCCGGCCGGCTGGTGAGTCGGAGTGTTCCGCTCTCGATCGGCGGCCCGGGTATACGGGGGCGAGGCTGGACAGCATGTTGTGCAGTTAGACAGAGTAAGCGTGACTGACAGCGGTTAAGATCGGGCCACTGCCGGCCGCTCGCCCGCTGTGTTCGCCCGCTGATCCGTGCCGCGGACGATACACCCGGCGGGCGGCGCCCCTCTGTCGGCGGCGTCTCACCATTGGCGCGTGCTTCATCCCCCCTCCCCCCCCCTGCCCACCCGACACTGCACCGTCTGACTGCCTGGTTGGCGGACCGGTTGTGCGATTTTAGCCGGTGCGCGGCCCACGGCTCCTGTGCGGCCACACCCGGCACCAGTGAAGTCATATGACGTCATCGGTGCCCCGACCGGTTTGGACGGCAATGGAAGCATGTTAGCGCTTATTTCGATGGGCGACTGCTGCATATAGTCCAAATGCATGTAAGTATATATTACATTTTCAGCGCGGTGGTTGAAGTGATTCATTATCATTACTATTTCACGTTTACACAAAGGAGCACAAAGGTGGAGATCGAAGTGTGAAATTAGCGCGTTCTTCTCCATAGTAGCAGAGCTGCGATCGACTCTAGCTCTGGCACCTGACGGGTGTCGCCCACAACCCTGCTTAGTAACACTGGGGGCCGGAGGATACGTTCACCTGGCTTCTTACAAAGTGTGGTTATCGTGCTCACCCACACCTGACCGTCCTGTACTCCTGTAGGCCACGGACGTCTGTCGTAGCATAGCAGCTCTGTCAGACGTATGCATGTGTGTGTCTGCTGCCTGAACACGACTCAGCTACTATGCCGCCTGATGTCAGTGTTGAGACTGACGGCGGGAGCGTGATAGTGCTCAGCGCCAGGGAGAGCTGCTCTGTGGGCCGGCTGAGTGCAGCAGCGATTCCAGGGTAAAAAGTCAAAAGATAAAAAGTAAACGGACGGAAAGTCAAGGGACGAAAAGTCAAGGGGTAGAAAGTCGACATCGCTAAAAGTCGAAAGATAAAAAGTCGAAAAAGTAAAAAGTCAACATGGCAAAAAGTCAACACGCTAAAAGTAGAATAGTAAAAAGTCGAATAGATAAAAGTCGAAAGATCAAAAGTCGAAAAGGTAAAAAGTCAACATGGCAAAAAGTCAACACGCTAAAAGTCGAATAGTAAAAAGTCGTATGGATAAAAGTCGAAAGATAAAAAGTCGAAAAGGTAAAAAGTCAACATGGCAAAAAGTCAACACGCTAAAAGTCGAATAGTAAAAAGTCGTATGGATAAAAGTCGAAAGATAAAAAGTCGAAAGACAAAAAGTCGGAAGATAAAAAGTCGAAAGATAAAAAGTCGAAGGATAAAAAGTCGAAAAGGTAAAAAGTCGAAAAGGTAAAAAGTCAACATGGCAGAAAGTCAAATTGTAAAAAGTCCCATAGCTAGAAGTCAATGGGAAGAGTCGACGTGGCAAAAAGTCAACTCGCAAAAAGTCAAATCGTAACAAGTTGAATTGATTAAAGTCAATCGCAAAAAGTCGAATGAGTAAAAAGTCAACGTGGCAAAAAGTCAACTCGCCAAAAGTCAAAAAAAATAAAAGTAAAGTAGATATATAAGTCACTAGCATAGCATACAAGTCGCATGAGTAAAATGCTAACATAGTAACCCCCTCCCAAGCCACCATGTACGGTCAGGTCGATCCGGTTCATGGAAATGTTACTAGAGCCTCATGGGAATCCTCGCCATTGGGGCATTGGAGCACCTGCAGATCAGATTTCAGCCAATCGGCGTTCGTGTGACCGACCGAGTCGACTGCGGCGCGTTGTCGCGTCTCGTCAACTGCACAGTGGCAGAGGCAGGTATATGCACAATGTGCTAACGATCAGTTTAACTATTTACGCTGTTACCGCTCTAAACAAAAAAGATATATTCATTGCATGGCGTTTGAGTGGAGTGCATGGAGTAAAATCTCCACCGGAGGTAAATACCTATCACCGCTATTGCTCTCTCCGCTGCGCTGAGTTGGCTCCCAGTAATCTCCAGCCATCTCCGGTATCACCCGTCCCCGACACGGTGTCCGGTCATGTGAAGTGCTGATTGCAATAACAAGCTTTAGTTCGGCAGCGACCAGCTGCGAGTGAGGAGCGCCGGATCAGGAGACGTCATGAGTTACCAATACTTTATATGCCATAAGTCAGTGAAACATGATGATATCATTCTGAAATTTGGTATGGTAGCTTCCCATATGTGGTTCTCCGACACATATTCCGGCTTTTTGAATATCTTTTAAAAATTTGATTTGGTGGGCATTTCCCCCAAAAAAAAAACTTTTTTTTGCATTTTTGGTCTAAAACCAAAATGTTCGAAAATCCGAGATAGCCATTTCTTAGCCATTGCGATTTTCTATCTTTTGACGTTTTTGGATTGCATTTTGCTTAAAATATGGCATTTGTGCGGTATGTTACATTTTAGCTGATTTTGGTGTAAAATTCACGTCACTAAATTCGCTATAACCGAGAGAGAAAAAAATCGACGAAATTTCTTTATTT
>JAXIVJ010014142.1:0-35250 GCA_036785665.1 Chirona hameri | reverse complement strand
GGCGACAGCCGAGTCGGACCAGAGAACCAGTGACGTCACGCTAATATTACGTGATTTGGGCGCTAAAATCCCGGGCGACTCAACCTGTCTTGTACGGCAAGGTCTGTATTTGCACGGCCTTGATTATACAATAGTGCGCAGGGCGTGTGGTAATTTGTCCTTGATACATAGAGCGATTTGTGGTTTTATATAATTCTGGTGGTGCAATTTTTATGTTTTATTTGAAGTTTTGCTCATTTATTATTAATTATTATGTTTTTAGTTCTTGCATTCTTGAAAATAGCCAGTGAGCAACTTGTTCTGTATTGCGCCGGTAATGCCGCACGTGCCAGCTTCGACAAGCTGGCATTCTAATGTTGTTGCCGCAGGCTCTTCACCCTACCGCGATGGGTGTGGTTGTTGCGCTTATGCATTAATTGGAGTTTTGGGAGGACGTCCCCTCATTTTTATTAATGGTAGGTAAAAGTCTAATCTTCTGACACATCCTAGCCTCAGACTGTTCATACATCAGAATGCAGACAATAATGATGCATGGTGCTTTAGTGAGTCAGTAGGTATTATTTACATTCTGATAGCATGCAAAGTCTGAGGTTAGGACTTTCCTGTGTTACAATAGTGACCTGATGCCACAACTTCTGCAATGTCAATGTGGTTTTTGTATGCATTACCCTTACAGTCACAGTGACCAGAATGCATTCAAAATATGCAATTTTACATCAACCAAAACCCCTTTTCACAAGTGTGCCGACTGGCAAAATATGGGGCGACTATGAAATGATGCATCAATTCTGAGTTTTTGTGTTCATGAATGGTTTTATATTGATATTGTATAAATATGTAAAAAATTATTTTTTTCTTATTTTTTTCAAATTTAGCTGAAGGATTTGCGTGGTAGTTTGCATTCAGAGGAAATGTTATGCTGAGCTTGTTGCATGTACTCTGTGCTCACTAGTCACTAACCAATAATGTGATACCAGTTCAACAGATACTTTGGCCTCCAGCATTTTGAGTCAGACAGGATAATGGAGGGACCTTAAATTGTCGGGCAATGCTGTCCCAACTGGAAAAAATACACTCACTGTCACTACGCTGGACGCCTCAGCGGAGCCGTTGCGCCAAAATTTCGGCGCAATGGCTGTTGCGCCGAAATTTATTGGGTGCTACACCGCATGCACAATACCTGTTAACACATACAAATGTGAAGTCAGCGTGTGGAAGGCCTCACAGCGCCGCGTCAGCCTTGGCATGAGGGTGTCACTGTCTTTCAGTGCAAAGCATCAGGGCCATGCCCCGGGGGGGCAAGGAGTCATGCCCCCAAAGGTCCTGAAACTATGATTTGCCCCCCCCCCCCAAACTGTCGGACATACAGTTGTAAACATTGCCTTTGCAGCAGTCAAAATCCAGAGCGTTGTTCGGACACACGCTAGCGGCCGCTAGTAGCGCTAGTAGCGCTTTCGCTCTCCATGGCAACCAGGCGTCAGCCAATGAAAAGCCAGAATGGGTATACATCATGATAGGAACTGTGGACCCTGCGGAGAGGCTATTTCTGCTAGTGGAAAATCGCAGAAGCGGCGAAAGCGCTAGCGGATGTGTTTCAATAGTGGCGCATGAGACAAATCAAACTGAAATGAAAACAAACAGATGTGATGTGCCCCTGAAGCAGTCTGGAAGTGCTTCTGTGAGTTCTGTCTGTTTCCTGCTGCGTCTGTTTCCGTGACGTAATTGTGACGTCAGCTAGCGAAAAGCGCTAGTAGCGTGTGCCAAACAGCGCTCAGCTATCCACATTGCAAAACCTGCAAATATTGTGCCGCTTCGTGGCATGATACAAAATTCGCAATTGCTTATAAAAATTTGGAAAATGGGAAAATAATGAATTGTCTGGCAGAGGCTCTCCTAACTCCTTAGCGGTACCTAATTGCTAGCCCCAGGGCCCATTCCCTTCATAGAATATTAACTTGCAAGTGGGCTACATGTTTAGCTAGTCAGCCGAGCTCCGAAAAAGGTGACGCGAAGACGCGGACATCGGCTCCCGGAAGCTGCTCCAGCGCTGCCCAACTTGCTGGCCCGAAGAGCCTAATAGTGGGACCAGGCCAGGAACATCTCCCCAAGCCATCTCGCCCCAGCCTCCTCAAGATCCACAGGGACCATTTATGCGCGGAAAAGTCGTTCTGCCTCTTGCTGCTTTTAAACCGTTTGCACTGTTACCAGTTTGTTGCAGTTCAGTACGTATGTAATGTATACAGTTATTATCATATGTACTATTAAGCACCGACTGCCACCGGTCATCGTGATTTACTATCCGAGGAATATGTATATGAAAAACTACCTTAATTTCAATAGTTTTCATCATACCAAGATATGCAACCAGGAATAGGGGTTACTTGAGGTTTGGCTCCACTCACGGTCTGGTTCCAATATTAAAATTGCGTTTTTCACGACCTAAAATCTAAATTTTCACGCCACTTCGCGGCGTCACATCGGGTGGCCATCGTCATAACGAAGCCATCGTCATCGTCTTTGGTTCGTTGTAACGGTGAATTGAATGAGTACATTTTAGCTTCTTATCCTCTACGTCTACAAGGCCCATATTTCTGAGTTATCAGGCAAACCCGTAAAATTTCAATATTTGTCAATGTTTGTCATCATACCGAGATGTGCAACCAGGAATACGGGTTACCTGAGGCTTGGCTCCTCTCTCACGGTCTGGTTCCAATAGTGAAATTTCGTTTTCCACGACCTAAAATTAAAATGTGCACGTCGCTTCGCGGCGTCACATCGGTGGCCATCGTCATGACGAAGCCTTCGGTTCGTTGTAACGGTGAATTTAATGAATAACATTTTAGCTTTTTATCCTCTACAAGGCCCATATTTCTGGGGTTTATCAGGCAAACCCGTAAAATATTGTGGCGCTAAATAACATGTACGTACCTACTATAACAGAAACCACATTAAAAATGCTGCTAACGCACACGCATCAAAATGGGGGTACATTTTTTCCCGTCATATTAGCCGACCCCCACAAAAAATAATCGGCCACGCCCCTGCACCCCCCCCCCCACACACTAAGCAACTTTTTGGAAATACGCCACTGGATTTGCCCCCCCCCCTAAAACCCACGGCTTGATCCGCCCCTGTCTTTCATGGCAAGGTCCATCCAGTGAGCGCCGTCCCAGAGCAGAGTACCACTGGCTGCTCCACCCCTTCGCACAGAACGGCAGTTGTGAACCCTTTGCTTTGGTACTGGCCGTCGCCGCTGACCCCACCCAGTACCGTTTGTCCACGGCTGGCAGGTGCTCAGCGATGGTGGCGACCACCTGTTCGCCAGCTCCCCCGATTTTCCGCCTTTGAGGCAATTTTGGGAAATTACTTCTATAAATGGGAACGCACTTTCCAAAAATGGAAGTTCCCGAAAATATAAAATTTAACCATAAGTGTGCCCGACTGAATTGTGAAGTCAGTGGCGAGACTCCTGGCAGGAGCAGCCCAATCGTGGACCAGTGGACAGTGGACCCAGTCGTGCGGCCTTGAAGGATTGAACCGGAATCTCAGGGGTCTGTGCGCCGAACTTTGGCTAGACGAAATTACGCTGGACGTGCGCCGAAATTTTTGGCGCAATTGCTGAATTACGCCGAACTTGCGCCGAAATTTTCGGCGCAATCGCCGAATTACGCTGAACATGTTGGTGAAAGCGTGTCTTTTTTCCAGTCAGGAATGCTGTGACATGGCCGCCCCATGCCAGGATGACCATTGTATATCTTTTGGTGTGTAATTTTTTTAAAATTCAGTTGCAAATATCCAAAGTAATGTATTTTAACATCAGATTTGTCAATTTTTTGTTTCATTTTTGATCAGTATGAACTTCAAAGATATAGTTACTAACCAATAACCCCTGCTGTGTGGGGGTTAGACGCCCCCACCAAACGTTTTTTTAGGGTAGCGGAAAACCGTTGGCATGCTGCGCTGCCGTTTTTGGCACAGCTGTTCAGGCAGCAATTACCCACATTGTGTACAAATATTGACCTCAGGTCATCTCAGGTCAGGTCATCTGGCCAGGTCATGTAACCCCAACTCCAAACAAGTTTGCTGTCATACCACAGCCATAGTTTCTGGCCAATTGGTCTCAAACTTACAGGATTTCATAAGGTCATGGGTACCTACAGTTCATTGTACAATTTTCATATCTCTGATTTTGTATATCGGTGACGTAAGGTCAGGTTAATTTTGTGACCTCCCCATTATAAGTCAATGGGGAAATACTCAAATGCTGCCTATTCCGAGGATACATATGATATCAGTTCAATTCCTTCTGGATTATGTTATCTTAGGTCATTATTGATATTTGAGGATGCAGGTGCATTTTTTGTTCAGTGATCAGCTGAGGTCATCTGAGGTCATCAACACTTTTTTTGTCAATAAGTCTTGACAGAATGATAGAGAAATGAAACTGGCACCAATGTGTTTGTCTTGTTGAGACATGTCTTCCAATATGCAGCATGACCTACTTGGGTCACCAGTCACCACTTCACCTTGACGGTTGACCTGATATCAAATTTTCAGTTGACCTAACGTAGTCAACAGGAATATGATCCAAAAGGCCTTGACGAGACAAACACGACGGCGTCACAATTATTGGTTTATCGTTATTAGGTAAAAGGGTATTTGCGAAAATCGGTTTTGCCCCCAACAAGTTTGTTTACCTTTGATGACCTCTGGAGCCTAAACTATTGACCTGAGCTAAACTTTGAGGACACCAGACCTGCGATTGCATTTTTGCAAGAGCTTTCAATTGGTTTTCCCGTTTGTTCCTAGCTATCATAGTACCCAAGATGTTTGGTGGTGTTCGAAGCGAAGTCCTAAAACTGGCAAATATGACCTTTGATGACCTCTGGTCACCTCAATATTGACCTGAGCCAACAAATGACCGAAATAGTTGAAAAATGATTTTTGACTTCTTTAACTGTATTTTCGTTTTTTTTTCTTCTACGTCCCGTAGTAACTGAGTTCGAGGGGCGGCGTCTAAACGTCCCCCCCCCCCCCCTGTCACGCGAAGGTGGCGCCGAGCACCGGCACGGTGCGGGTTAAGAACAGTTATTACCCCAGTCATTTAGTACACCACATTCATGTAGATAGGTTATATTACCATGTTGGTCATGTCAAAATATGGACTGTTCATGCTATTGGCAGTTAACTGGTGATTTGGGCCATCTACACCACCAATAGCCTGCAAAGTCTGGTATTTTGACATGCTGAATATAAAACAGCTTACCTTAACCCGCGCACTGCAGAGGGAGGGGGGCTGATTTCCGCCCCCCCCCCCCCAGGTTTTTCGCAGATAGCGAAACAATGGCGGCGCGCAGCGCCGCCGAGTTTTTGCACACCTGTTAGGACATCAATCGCGCCCACTTAAAACAAAAATGAACCTCGGGTCATCTCAGATCAGGTCACCAGACAAGGTCAAGTGACCCTACCTCCAAAACGTTTGCAGTTGTGCCAAAGCCAGAGTTTCCCACCGATCAGTTTGAACCTTACAGGGTGTCATGAGGGCATAAGTACTTACAATTCGTATATCTCGGAATTTTGATATCGGTGACCAAAGGTCAGGTCCATTTCGTGACCCTGCAGTTCGTGTTCGGCGCAAACCCCCGGCAGTGCGCGGGTTAAAGGGACTATCCCACCTTAACATTATATTTGAGTTGAGATAGCCATTTTGATGTTGGCATTGCAATTAACCCGGTATTGACTGGAGTCTGAGCAGAACGCCATTGACGGGGGGCGTTAAACTCCCCCTGGTTATCTTCCGAACCAATGATCGCAGCGAGACGCGCAAGACGGCATTCGAAAGCTCTCAATGATACGAATCTAAACCATGCTAAAAATGTCAAAGTGAGGTCAAATGTCAGGTCACGGTCAAGTCAAAGGTAAAACTCTGCGTATTTGAGTTTATGGGCCATACTTTCCATCCAAAGCCTTCGATTGCGACCAGTTTCACCCAAAGTGCTGCCAAAGGTATGATACATATCCCGCATGCGCTAAAGTGAGATTGTTGGCCAATGGCAAGGTCAGGTCACAAAAGGTCACTATGCTCAAAATATCTACGAAAGTCATGCAACACATGTTTTATGAGTAATATTTCACGTATAATTCGATATTTTAGGTCAAATTCAGGTAACCGAAGGTCAACATTTTAAATTGTTAAATCTAAATAAAAGAGGCATATTGCTAGACCAGTTTTGTCTCATAAATCTAGTGGTGGCATTTATGTGTCTGTATCTAGTCAAGAAAAACGAAAAAAAACGAAATTTCAAAATATGATGTCATGAGTTACCCATACTTTAGATGTCAGAAGTCCATAAAATGGAGATATCAGTTTGAAATTTGGTATGGTAGTTGCCTATGTATGGTTCTCTAGACATATCGTCCGGTTTTTTGAATATTATATATTTTATTTTTATTTTGTGATAATTCCCCTCCCAAAAAAAAATAGTTTTTGTTTTTGAGTTTTTTGAGTTTTTTGGGGTTCAAAAACTAAAATTTCCAACAATCCGAGATATGTTTGTAGCCGTTGCAATTTGCTATCTTTTGGCGTTTTTCGATTGCATTTTGCTTCAAATGTGGCATTTGTACGGCCTGGCAAAGTTTAGCTGATTTTGGTGTAAAACTCGTGTGTAGTGACGTCACTAAATTCGCTATAACTCGACAAATTTCGACGAAATTGCTTCATTTTTGCACACAAGACGTAAAAATCATCTAGAAGAATGTACCCGAAGTTTCAGGTTGATAGCGCTATTAGTTTTTTTAGCTATTGCGAAAATTCATCAGGGGGGGGGGGCGTTAAACGCCCCCCCCCCCCAGTCAATGGCGGATAAAGTATGGCAGCGGTTAAAACAACCACAATGATCTAATCAAAAAGATATTTTAGTTTGATTTTGACATCTGTAAAAAATCAGCCCCATGTGTATTTGAATAGGGCCTCTAAACCGACAGCGTCGTCTTTCTTCACCCACCTGGTAATGATAATTGACTTGTTTTAAGGTCAGCCTTGGGATATTTTCGTCTTTCATTTTTTGATCCCCGGGTGGTTCGCAATCTCAAGCTAGCACTATCAGCTGGAGTTGATGCAGCAGTTGGCCGCCAGGGACCGCTAGTGAGCCAGGGTGTTATGACGTCGCAAGCAAATGGTACCAGTTAAATATTTAACGCTAAATATTTATTTATTTATTCAGTAGACAGAATCATTGTATTCAGTAGAGAGGGAAGGCGTTCAGCTTCCAACACATCTTCTCTTGGCACGAACAAAATCGCTCGCGCTCACCGCGGCGGGACACGTTTAAAATGCCGCCGGCTCAGTGCGCACTGCACATCACCATACAAAGCGAGACCACACACTCGGTCACCTCGGTCTGCCTCTGCCTCTGCCTATGCCTCTGCCTATGATGCATGGTGGTGTCATTTCTGGAAGTGGACAGACACATTGACTGGCAAATATTGTAAACAACTGAGCATTACACTGTTAATCACACTGAATGAGCACCACTATATGACCACACGGCTGGAGTGCCTGAAAGCCCAACTTACTACTGCACTGTGTTATCACTGGACACAATGTACCAAACGGGCGCCGCACAGCCAGACGGCTGCGGCACCCTAACCCCCCTATCATCATCATCATCATCATCATCGTCATTATAGAATAACCAGGGACAATTTTGATAGGCATTGGCTAGTGGAGATTGTTACTGTTGTTAATTTTCATGTTTTCTTGAGTGTTTTGAATGACCTGTTTCCTCATGAGGCTATTGTTATGATTTTGTTTTTTTGCAGGGTACTATTCAAGAAGCATTTTTGAAGTTTTCATACATCTGGAAAGATGTTGTATCTTGAGGATTACATTGAAAGTAAGTGTGCGTGTGCGTGTGCGTGTGCGTGTGCGTGTGCGTGTGCGTGTGCGTGTGCGTGTGCGTGTGCGTGTGCGTGTGCGTGTGACGGTGGGCGTGGGTGTATGCGTATGGGGGGGGGGGGGGGATTGTGGTGCGCCTGGTGATTGGGTTAAGTGATTGTCTGGTGTCCTAAGGGTTACAGCTTCAAGTCACACTCATGCCCAGGACTGCAACCTATGTGCATGTGTATGTGCATGCCATCCACCAATACCTGATAGGTCTGTTCAATTTTACTGCTGAAGCATTACATAATTTATTTTCTGTTTTCCCACATTGATCATTTGTATGTATTGCTTATTGATAAAGCATAACGTAAGACAAACTTCTCATCTCTTTTTGTGATATACTCTAGATCTTCATCAAGCAATGTGTGGCTGAGGGATCCTCCATATGACCATTTCACACTGTCATAGCCCAGTGCCACTGTCCCTCTCGTCTCATATTCTGACAGAGTGTGACACCACCACAGTTTCCAGTGATTGCTGCCCTTCTGACACACAGTGACATGTCGTTGTCTTCTGTTGTGACATGTCATTGTATCCTGTTGTGACATGGCATTGTCTCCTGTTGTGACATGGCATTGTCTCCTGTTGTGACATGACATTGTCTCCTGTTGTGACATGTTATTGTCTCCGGTTGTGACATGTCATTGTCTCCTGTTGTGATATGGCATTGTCTCCTGTTGTGACATGTCATTGTATCCTGTTGTGATATGTCATTGTCTCCTGTTGTGACATGTCATTGTTTCCTGTTGTGACATGTCATTGTCTCATGTTGTGACATGTCATTGTCTCCTGTTGTGACATGTCATTGTCTCCTGTTGTGACATGCCATTGTCTCCTGTTGTGACATGTCATTGTCTCCTGTTGGCAGTGATTGCTGCTCTTCTGATACACAGTGGCATGCCATTGTCTCCTGTTGTGACTTGTCATTGTCTCCTGTTGTGACACGCATTGTATCCTGGTGTGACATGTATTGTCTCCTGTTGTGACATGCCATTGTCTCATGTTGTGACATGTCATTGTCTTCTGTTGTGACATGTCATTGTCTCCTGTTGTGACATGTCATTGTATCCTGTTGTGACATGTCGTCTCCTGTTGTGACATGTCATTGTCTCCTGTTGTGACATGTCATCATCTCCTGTTGTGACATGTCATTGTCTCATGTTGTGACATGTCATTGTCTCCTGTTGTGACATGTCATTGTCTCCTGTTGTGACATGTCATTGTATCCTGTTGTGACATGTCGTCTCCTGTTGTGACATGCCATTGTCTCATGTTGTGACATGTCATTATCTCCTGTTGTGACATGTCATTATCTCCTGTTGTGACATGTCATTATCTCCTGTTGTGACATGTCATCTCCTGTTGTGACATGTCATTGTCTCCTGTTGTGACATGTCATTGTCTCATGTTGCGACATGTCATTGTCTCCTGTTGTGACGTCATTGTCTCCTGGTTGTGACATGTCATTGTCTCCTGTTGTGACATGTCATTCTCTCCTGTTGTGACATGTCATTGTCTCCTGTTGTGACATGTCATTGTCTCCTGTTGTTACATGTCATTGTATCCTGTTGTGACATGTCATTGTCTCCTGTTGTGACATGTCATTGTCTCCTGTTGTGACATGTCATTATCTCCTGTTGTGACATGTCATTGTCTCATGTCGTGACATGTTATTGTCTCCTGTTGTGACATGTCATTGTCTCCTGTTGTGACATGTCATTGTATCCTGTTGTGACATGTCGTCTCCTGTTGTGACATGCCATTGTCTCCTGTTGTGACATCTCATTGTCTCTTGTTGTGACATGTCATTGTATCCTGTTGTGACATGTCATTGTCTCATGTTGTGACATGTCATTATCTCCTGTTGTGACATGCCATTGTCCCCTGTTGTGACATGTCATTGTCTCCTGTTGTGACATGTCATTGTCTCATGTTGTGACATGTCATTGTCTCCTGTTGACAGTGATTGCTGCTCTTCTGACACACAGTGACATGTCATTATCTCCTGTTGTGACATGTCATTGTCCCCTGTTGTGACATGTCATTATCTCCTGTTGTGACATGTCATTGTCTCATGTTGTGACATGTCATTGTCTCCTGTTGACAGTGATTGCTGCTCTTCTGACACACAGTGACATGTCATTGTCTCCTGTTGACAGTGATCGAGCACCTGCCTCGCGAGCTGCGGGACAGCTTCACGGAGGTGCGGGAGATCGACCTGCAGGTTCACAGTGAGTTAGAGTTGGCCGGGCGAAGGTTCACAGTGAGTTAGTGTTGGCGAGGGTTCACAGTGAGTTAGCGTTGGCCGGGTGAAGGTTCACGGTGAGTTAGTGTTGGTGCAGGTTCACAGTGAGTTAGAGTTGGTGCAGGTTCACAGTGAGTTAGTGTTGGTGAAGGTTCACAATGAGTTAGCGTTGACGAAGGTTCACAGTGAGTTAGTGTTGGCCGGGCGAAGGTTCACAGTGAGTTAGTGTTGGCCGGGCGAAGGTTCACAGTGAGTTAGTGTTGGCCGGGTGAAGGTTCACAGTGAGTTAGTGTTGGCCGGGCGAAGGTTCACAGTGAGTTAGTGTTGGTGAAGGTTGACAGTGAGTTAGTGTTGGCCGGGTGAAGGTTCACAGTGAGTTAGTGTTGGCCGGGCGAAGGTTCACAATGAGTTAGCGTTGACGAAGGTTCACAGTGAGTTAGTGTTGGCCGGGCGAAGGTTCACAGTGAGTTAGTGTTGGCCGGGCGAAGGTTCACAGTGAGTTAGTGTTGGCCGGGCGAAGGTTCACAGTGAGTTAGTGTTGGCCGGGTGAAGGTTCACAGTGAGTTAGTGTTGGCCGGGCGAAGGTTCACAGTGAGTTAGTGTTGGTGAAGGTTGACAGTGAGTTAGTGTTGGCCGGGCGAAGGTTCACAGTGAGTTAGTGTTGGCCGGGCGAAGGTTCACAGTGAGTTAGTGTTGGCCGGGCGAAGGTTCACAGTGAGTTAGTGTTGGCCGGGCGAAGGTTCACAGTGAGTTAGTGTTGGCCGGGCGAAGGTTCACAGTGAGTTAGTGTTGGTGAAGGTTCACAGTGAGTTAGTGTTGGTGAAGGTTCACAGTGAGTTAGTGTTGGCCGGGCGAAGGTTCACAGTGAGTTAGTGTTGGCCGGGCGAAGGTTCACAGTGAGTTAGTGTTGGTGAAGGTTCACAGTGAGTTAGTGTTGGCCGGGCGAAGGTTCACAGTGAGTTAGTGTTGGCCGGGCGAAGGTTCACAGTGAGTTAGTGTTGGCCGGGCGAAGGTTCACAGTGAGTTAGTGTTGGCCTGGCGAAGGTTGACAGTGAGTTAGTGTTGGTGAAGGTTGACAGTGAGTTAGTGTTGGCCGGGCGAAGGTTCACAGTGAGTTAGTGTTGACCGGGTGAAGGTTCACAGTGAGTTAGTGTTGACCGGGTGAAGGTTCACAGTGAGTTAGTGTTGGCCGGGCGAAGGTTCACAGTGAGTTAGTGTTGGCCGGACGAAGGTTCACAGTGAGTTAGTGTTGGCCGGACGAAGGTTCACAGTGAGTTAGTGTTGGCCGGACGAAGGTTCACAGTGAGTTAGTGTTGGCCGGACGAAGGTTCACAGTGAGTTAGTGTTGACCGGGTGAAGGTTCACAGTGAGTTAGTGTTGGCCGGGCGAAGGTTCACAGTGAGTTAGTGTTGGCCTGGCGAAGGTTGACAGTGAGTTGACTGGTGGCCGTGCGAAGGTTCACAGTGAGTTAGTGTTGGCCGGGCGAGGGTGCACAGTGAGTTAGTGTTGGCCGGGTGAAGGTTCACAGTGAGTTAGTGTTGGCCGGGCGAAGGTTCACAGTGAGTTAGTGTTGGCCGGGCGAAGGTTCACAGTGAGTTAGTGTTGGCCGGGCGAAGGTTCACAGTGAGTTAGTGTTGGCCTGGCGAAGGTTCACAGTGAGTTAGTGTTGGCCGGGCGAAGGTTCACAGTGAGTTAGTGTTGGCTGGGCGAAGGTTCACAGTGAGTTAGTGTTGGCCTGGCGAAGGTTGACAGTGAGTTGACTGGTGGCCGGGCGAAGGTTCACAGTGAGTTAGTGTTGGCCTGGCGAAGGTTGACAGTGAGTTAGTGTTGGCCGGGCGAAGGTTCACAGTGAGTTAGTGTTGGTGCAGGTTCACAGTGAGTTAGTGTTGGTGTAGGTTCACAGTGAGTTGACTGGTGGCCGGGCGAAGGTTCACAGTGAGTTAGTGTTGGCCGGGCGAAGGTTCACAGTGAGTTAGTGTTGACCGGACGAAGGTTCACAGTGAGTTAGTGTTGGCTGGGCGAAGGTTCACAGTGAGTTAGTGTTGGCCTGGCGAAGGTTGACAGTGAGTTGACTGGTGGCCGGGCGAAGGTTCACAGTGAGTTAGTGTTGGCCTGGCGAAGGTTGACAGTGAGTTAGTGTTGGCCGGGCGAAGGTTCACAGTAAGTTAGTGTTGGCCGGGCGAAGGTTCACAGTGAGTTAGTGTTGGCCGGGCGAAGGTTCACAGTGAGTTAGTGTTGGCCGGGCGAAGGTTCACAGTGAGTTAGTGTTGGCCGGGCGAAGGTTCACAGTGAGTTAGTGTTGGCCGGGCGAAGGTTCACAGTGAGTTAGTGTTGGTGAAGGTTCACAGTGAGTTAGTGTTGGCCGGGCGAAGGTTCACAGTGAGTTAGTGTTGGTGAAGGTTCACAGTGAGTTAGTGTTGGCCGGACGAAGGTTCACAGTGAGTTAGTGTTGTCCGGGCGAAGGTTCACAGTGAGTTAGTGTTGGCCGGGCGAAGGTTCACAGTGAGTTGGTGTTGGTGAAGGTTCACAGTGAGTTAGTGTTGGCCGGGTGAAGGTTCACAGTGAGTTAGTGTTGGCCGGGCGAAGGTTCACAGTGAGTTATTGTTGGTGAAGGTTGACAGTGAGTTAGTGTTGGCCGGGTGAAGGTTCACAGTGAGTTAGTGTTGGCCGGGCGAAGGTTCACAGTGAGTTAGTGTTGGCCGGACGAAGGTTCACAGTGAGTTAGTGTTGGCCGGACGAAGGTTCACAGTGAGTTAGTGTTGGCCGGACGAAGGTTCACAGTGAGCTAGTGTTGGCCGGACGAAGGTTCACAGTGAGTTAGTGTTGACCGGGTGAAGGTTCACAGTGAGTTAGTGTTGGCCGGGCGAAGGTTCACAGTGAGTTAGTGTTGGCCGGGCGAAGGTTCACAGTGAGTTAGTGTTGGCCGGGCGAAGGTTCACAGTGAGTTAGTGTTGGCCGGTGACCGGAGCTGTAGCCGGCCCGACTGCTGAGTGGAGTCTGGATGGGAATCGGTCGCCAGTTTTCCACCGTGTCTTGTTTCGAGCCTTCTGTCATCACTTCCAATGTTCCGTTCTCTGATATGCTATTTTGTGTAAGTCATATGCTTTTTATCTACCCAGAACATCACACATAGCTATATGTTGCTATATCACACAGACACTATATACACACAGACACTATATCACACACAGACACTATATCACACACAGGCACTATATACACACAGACACTATATCACACAGACACTATATACACACAGACACTATATCACACACAGACACTATATACACACAGACACTATATCACACACAGACACTATATACACACAGACACTATATACACACAGACACTATATACACACAGACACTATATACACACAGACACTATATCACACACAGACACTATATCACACACAGACACTATATCACACACAGACACTATATACACACAGACACTATATCACACACAGAAACTATATACACACAGACACTATATACACAGACACTATATACACACAGACACTATATACACACACAGACACTATATACACACAGACAATATATCACACAGACACTATATCACACACAGACACTATATACACACAAACACTATATCACACACAGACACTATATACACACAGACACTATATACACACAGACACTATATACACACAGACACTATATACACACAGACACTATATCACACAGACACTATATCACACACAGACACTATATCACACACAGACACTATATCACACACAGACACTATATCACACACAGACACTATATACACACAGACACTATATACACACAGACACTATATCACACACAGGCACTATATACACACAGACACTATACACACAGACACTATATCACACACAGACACTATATACACACAGACACTATATACACACACTATATCACACACAGACACTATATACACACAGACACTATATACACACAGACACTATATCACACAGACACTATATCACACACAGACACTATATACACACAGACACTATATCACACACAGACACTATATCACACACAGACACTATATACACACAGACACTATATATACACAGACACTATATCACACACAGACACTATATCACACACAGACACTATATACACACAGACACTATATCACACACAGACACTATATACACACAGACACTATATCACACACAGACACTATATACACACACATACACTATATACACACAGACACTATATCACACACAGACACTATACACACAGACACTATATCACACAGACACTATATCACACACAGACACTATATACACACAGACACTATATCACACACAGACACTATATACACACAGACACTATATCACACAGACACTATATCACACACAGACACTATATACACACAGACACTATATCACACACAGACACTATATCACACACAGACACTATATCACACACAGACACTATATCACACACATACACTATATACACACATACACTATATACACACACAGACACTATATACACAGACACTATATCACACAGACACTATATCACACACATACACTATATACACACAGACACTATATACACACAGACACTATATACACACAGACACTATATCACACACAGACACTATATACACACAGACACTATATACACACACACTATATATACACAGACACTATATACACACAGACACTATATACACACACAGACACTATATACACACAGACACTATATACACACACAGACACTATATACACACAGACACTATATACACACACAGACACTATATACACACAGGAACTATATACACACAGACACTATATACACACAGACACTATATCACACACAGACACTATATACACACAGGCACTATATACACACAGATACTATATCACACACAGACACTATATACACACATACACTATATACACACATACACTATATACACACAGACACTATATACACACAGACACTATATCACACACAGGCACTATATCACACACATACACTATATACACACAGACACTATATACACACAGACACTATATCACACACAGACACTATATACACACAGACACTATATACACACAGACACTATATCACACACAGACACTATATACACACAGACACTATATCACACACAGACACTATATACACACAGACACTATATCACACACAGACACTATATACACACAGACACTATACACACAGACACTATATCACACACAGACACTATATACACACAGACACTATATACACACAGACACTATATCACACACAGACACTATATACACACAGACACTATATACACACATACACTATATACACACACACACTATATACACAGACACTATATACACACATACACTATATCACACACAGACACTATATACACACAGACACTATATACACACATACACTATATACACACAGACACTATATACACACAGACACTATATCACACACAGACACTATATACACACAGACACTATATACACACAGACACTATGTCACACACAGACACTATATCACACACAGACACTACATACACACATACATTATATACACACACAGACACTATATACACACAGACACTATATCACACACACTATATCACACACAGACACTATATACACACAGACACTATATACACACAGACACTATATCACACACAGACACTATATACACACAGACACTATATCACACAAAGACACTATATATACACACAGACACTATATACACACAGACACTATATCACACACAGACACTATATACACACAGACACTATATACACACATACACTATATACACACAGACACTATATACACACAGACACTATATACACACAGACACTATATCACACACAGACACTATATCACACACAGACACTATATCACACACAGACACTATATACACACAGACACTATATACACACAGACACTATATACACACAGACACTATATACACACAGACACTATATCACACACAGACACTATATACACACAGACACTATATACACAGACACTATATACACACAGACACTATATCACACACAGACACTATATCACACACAGACACTATATACACACAGACACTATATACACACAGACACTATATACACACAGACACTATATACACACAGACACTATATCACACACAGACACTATATCACACACAGACACTATATCACACACAGACACTATATACACACAGACACTATATACACACATACACTATATACACACACAGACACTATATACACACAGACACTATACACACACACAGACACTATATACACACATACACTATATACACACAGACACTATATCACACACAGACACTATATCACACACAGACACTATATACACAGAGACACTATGTACACACACAGACACTATATACACACAGACACTATATACACACACAGACACTATATACACACAGACACTATATACACACAGACACTATATACACACAGACACTATATACACACACAGACACTATATACACACATACACTATATACACACACAGACACTATATACACACAGACACTATATACACACAGACACTATATACACACAGACACTATATCACACACAGACACTATATACACACAGACACTATATACACACAGACACTATATACACACAGACACTATATACACACATACACTTTATACACACACAGACACTATATACACACAGACACTATATACACACAGACACTATATACACACAAACACTATATACACACACAGACACTATATACACACACAGACACTATATACACACATACACTATATACACACAGACACTATATCACACACAGACACTATATACACACAGACACTATATACACACAGACACTATATCACACACAGACACTATATACACACATACACTATATCACACACAGACACTATATCACACACAGACACTATATACACACAGACACTATATACACACAGACACTATATACACACACAGACACTATATACACACAGACACTATATACACACACACACACTATATACACACATACACTATATACACACAGACACTATATCACACACAGACACTATATACACACAGACACTATATACACACAGACACTATATCACACACAGACACTATATACACACATACACTATATACACACACAGACACTATATACACACAGACACTATATCACACACAGACACTATATACACACAGACACTATATACACACAGACACTATATCACACACAGACACTATATACACACAGACACTATATACACACAGACACTATATCACACACAGACACTATATCACACACACACACACTATATCACACACAGACACTATATACACACATACACTATATACACACAGACACTATATACACACACAGACACTATATACACACAGACACTATATACACACACAGACACTATATACACACATACACTATATACACACACACTATATCACACACATACACTATATCACACACAGACACTATATACACACAGACACTATATACACACAGACACTATATAACACACAGACACTATATACACACATACACTATATACACACACAGACACTATATACACACAGACACTATATCACACAGACACTATATCACACACATACACTATATACACACAGACACTATATACACACACACTATATCACACACAGACACTATATACACAGACACTATATAACACACAGATACTATATACACACAGACACTATATCACACAAAGACACTATATATACACACAGACACTATATACACACAGACACTGTATCACACACAGACACTATATACACACACATACACTATATACACACAGACACTATATACACACAGACACTGTATCACACACAGACACTATATACACACAGCCACTATATCACACACAGACACTATATCACACACAGACACTATATCACACACAGACACTATATCACACAAACACTATATACACACAGACACTATATACACACAGACACTATATCACACACAGACACTATATACACACAGACACTATATACACACAGACACTATATCACACACATACACTATATCACACACATACACTATATCACACACAGACACTATATACACACAGGCACTATATACACAGACACTATATACACACAGACACTATATCACACAGACACTATCACACACAGGCACTATATACACACAGACACTATACACACAGATACTATATACACACAGACACTATATACACACAGACACTATATACACACAGACACTATATCACACACAGACACTATATCACACACAGACACTATATATACACACAGACACTATATACACACAGACACTGTATCACACACAGACACTATACACACAGACACTATATCACACACAGACACTATATCACACACATACACTATATCACACACAGACACTATATACACACAGACACTATATACACACAGACACTATATCACACACAGACACTATATCACACACAGACACTATATACACACAGACACTATATACACACAGACACTATATACACACACATACACTATATACACACAGACACTATATCACACACAGACACTATATCACACACAGACACTATATACACACAGACACTATATACACACAGACACTATATCACACAGACACTATATCACACAGACACTATATCACACACAGACACTATATCACACACAGACACTATATACACACAGACACTATATACACACACAGACACTATATCACACACAGACACTATATACACACAGACACTATATCACACACAGACACTATATACACACAGACACTATATCACACACAGACACTATATACACACAGACACTATATACACACTGACACTATATCACACACAGGCACTATATCACACACAGACACTATATACACACAGACACTATATACACAGACACTGTATCACACAGACACTATATCACACACAGACACTATATACACACACAGACACTATATACACACAGACACTATATACACACAGACACTATATACACACAGACACTATATACACACAGACACTATGTACACACAGGCACTATATACACACAGACACTATATACACACAGACACTATATCACACACAGACACTATATCACACACAGACACTATATCACACACATACACTATATACACACAGACACTATATACACACAGTCACTATATCACACACAGACACTATATCACACACAGACACTATATCACACACAGACACTATATCACACACATACACTATATACACACAGACACTATACACACAGACACTATATCACACACAGACACTATATACACACAGATACTATATACACACATACACTATATACACACAGACACTATATCACACACAGACACTATATCACACACATACACTATATCACACACAGACACTATATCACACACAGACACTATATACACACAGACACTATATACACACAGACACTATATCACACACAGACACTATATCACACAGACACTATATCACACAGACACTATATCACACACAGACACTATATCACACACAGACACTATATCGCACACAGACACTATATACACACAGACACTATACCACACACAGACACTATATACACACAGACACTATATACACACAGACACTATATCACACACAGACACTATATCACACACAGACACTATATCACACACAGACACTATATACACACAGACACTATATCACACACAGACACTATATACACACAGACACTATATCACACACAGACACTATATCACACACAGACACTATATACACACAGACACTATATACACACAGACACTATATCACACACAGACACTATATCACACACAGACACTATATCACACACAGACACTATATCACACACAGACACTATATCACACACAGACACTATATCACACACAGACACTATATACACACAGACACTATATCACACACAGACACTATATCACACACAGACACTATATACACACATACACTATATCACACACAGACACTATATCACACACAGACACTATATACACACAGACACTATATACACACAGACACTATATCACACACAGACACTATATCACACACAGACACTATATCACACACAGGCACTATATACACACAGACACTATACACACACAGACACTATATCACACACAGACACTATATACACACAGACACTATACACACAGACACTATATCACACACAGACACTATATACACACATACACTATACACACAGACACTATATCACACACAGACACTATATCACACACAGACACTATATACACACAGACACTATATACACACAGACACTATATCACACACAGACACTATATACACACAGACACTATATCACACACAGACACTATATACACACAGACACTATATCACACACAGACACTATATACACACAGACACTATATCACACACAGACACTATATACACACAGACACTATATACACACACACTATATCACACACAGACACTATATACACACAGATACTATATCACACACAGACACTATATACACAGACACTGTATCACACACAGACACTATATACACACAGACACTATATACACACAGACACTATACACACAGACACTATATCACACACAGACACTATATACACACATACACTATATACACACACAGACACTATATCACACACAGACACTATATACACACAGACACTATATCACACACAGACACTATATACACACAGACACTATAACACACAGACACTATATACACACAGACACTTTATCACACACAGACACTATATACACAGACACTATATCACACACAGACACTATATACACACAGACACTATATACACACAGACACTATATCACACACAGACACTATATACACACAGACACTATATCACACACAGATACTATATACACACAGACACTATATCACACACAGACACTATATCACACATACACTATATCACACACAGACACTATATCACACAGACACTATATACACACACACTATATACACACAGACACTATATCACACACAGACACTATATACACACAGACACTATATACACACAGACACTATATCACACACAGACACTATATACACACAGACACTATATCACACACAGACACTATATACACACAGATACTATATCACACACAGACACTATATACACACAGACACTATATACACACAGACACTATATACACACAGACACTATATCACACACAGGCACTATATACACACAGACACTATATCACACACAGACACTATATCACACACAGACACTATATACACAGACACTATATACACACAGATACTTTATACACACAGACACTATATACACACAGACACTATATACACACAGACACTATATACACACACAGACACTATATACACACAGACACTATATACACACAGACACTATATACACACAGACACTATATACACACAGACACTATATCACACACAGACACTATATCACACACAGACACTATATACACACAGACACTATATACACACAGACACTATATACACACAGACACTATATCACACACAGACACTATATACACACAGACACTATATACACACAGACACTATATACACACAGACACTATATACACACAGACACTATATCACACACAGACACTATATACACACAGACACTATACACACACAGACACTATATACACACAGGTACTATATACACACAGACACTATATACACACAGATACTATATACACACAGATACTATATACACACAGACACTATATACACACAGACACTATATACACACAGACACTATATACACACAGACACTATATACACACAGACACTATATACACACACAGACACTATATACACACAGACACTATATCACACAAAGACACTATATACACACAGACACTATATACACACAGACTCTATATCACACACAGACACTATATACACACAGACACTATATACACACAGACACTATATCACACACAGACACTATACACACACACAGACACTATATACACACAGACACTATATCACACACAGGCACTATATACACAGACACTATATACACACAGACACTATACCACACAGACATTATATACACACAGACACTATATCACACACAGACACTATATACACACAGATACTATATCACACACAGACACTATATACACATAGACACTATATACACACAGACACTATATCACACACAGACACTATATACACACAGACACTATATACACACAGACACTATATCACACACAGACACTATATCACACACAGACACTATATACACAGACACTATATCACACACAGACACTATATCACACACAGACACTATATCACACACAGACACTATATCACACACAGACACTATATCACACACAGACACTATATCACACACAGACACTATATACACACAGACACTATATACACACAGACACTATATACACAGACACTATATCACACACATACACTATATACACACAGACACTATATCACACACAGACACTATATCACACACAGACACTATATACACAGACACTATCACACACATACACTATATACACACAGACACTATATCACACACAGACACTATATACACACACAGACACTATATACACACATACACTATATACACACAGACACTATATCACACACAGACACTATATACACACAGACACTATATCACACACATACACTATCACACACAGACACTATATACACACAGACACTATATCACACACAGGCACTATATACACACAGACACTATATCACACACAGACACTATATACACACAGACACTATATCACACACAGACACTATATACACAGACACTATATACACAGACACTATATACACAGACACTATATCACACACATACACTATATACACACAGACACTATATCACACACAGACACTATATCACACACAGACACTATATACACACAGACACTATATCGCACACAGACACTATATACACACAGGCACTATATCACACACAGACACTATACACACAGACACTATATCACACACAGACACTATATCACACACAGACACTATATACACACAGACACTATATCACACACTATACACACACACTATATACACACTATATACACACACACTATATACACACAGACACTATATCAAACACAGACACTATATCACACACAGACACTATATACACACAGACACTATATACACACAGACACTATATACACACAGATACTATATCACACACAGACACTATATACACAGACACTATATACACACAGACACTATATCACACACAGACACTATATCACACACAGACACTATATCACACACAGACACTATATACACACAGATACTATATCACACACAGACACTATATCACACACAGACACTATATCACACACAGACACTATATACACACATACACTATATACACACAGACACTATATACACACAGACACTATATACACACAGACACTATATCACACACAGATACTATACACACACAGACACTATATACACACAGACACTATATCACACACAGATACTATACACACACAGACACTATATCACACACAGACACTATATCACACACAGACACTATATCACACACAGACACTATATCACACACAGACACTATATACACACAGATACTATATCACACACAGACACTATATCACACACAGACACTATATCACACACAGACACTATATACACACAGACACTATATACACACAGACACTATATCACACACAGACACTATATCACACACAGACACTATATATACACACAGACACTATATCACACACAGACACTATATACACACAGACACTATATCACACACAGACACTATATCACACACAGGCACTATATCACACAGACACTATATCACACACAGACACTATATCACACACAGACACTATATCACACACATACACTATATCACACACAGACACTATATCACACACAGGTACTATATCACACAGACACTATATCACACACAGACACTATATCACACACAGACACTATATCACACACAGACACTATATCACACACAGACACTATATACACACAGACACTATATCACACACAGACACTATATCACACACATACACTATATCACACACAGACACTATATCACACACAGACACTATATCACACACAGACACTATATACACACAGACACTATATCACACACAGACACTATATCACACACAGACACTATATCACACACTATATACACAGACACTATATCACACACAGACACTATATCACACACAGACACTATATACACACAGCCACTATATCACACACAGACACTATATACACACAGACACTATATCACACACAGACACTATATCACACACAGACACTATATCACACACAGACACTATATACACACAGACACTATATACACACAGACACTATATACACACAGACACTATATCACACACAGCTGCATGTCGTAACTGGAGGCATTTCCTTACGATTTAGCCATGTATGTCACGTAACCTCGGCGCGCGCAGCCCGCCGTGAAAGCCGACACCAGCGTCCCAGTAGCCCAGTGTTGAGCTAAAGGTGTGGCGGCGCTCTCCAGCTGATTAAGTGTGTCTGGATTTGTATTTACATTTAAAACACTGATGTCTTGTGGCGGCACTCTCCAGACACTGCTCCCCGATCCTGGGGTACTGCTCCGATCACATATGATATGAGCTTCAGCTTGATTGTCTGACCACCGCTTCTGACCCCCCCCCCCCCCCCCCCGCAGCCACCACGGACAATCTGGAGGAGCGCGTCAAGTCCTTCTTCGGCGGCGCCAAGAAGCTGAAGCCGGCTGAACGGGAGATGGAGTACGAGGCCATCCGCAAAGACTACTACAAGACGCTGGAGGACTCCGGTACGTGGCTAGGCTGACGCCAATTAGCGACTCCGGTACGTGGGAAGACTGACGTCAGTTAGCGACTCCGGTACGTGGGTAGACTGACGCCAGTTAGCGACTCCGGTACGTGGGTAGACTGACGCCAGTTAGCGACGCTGGAGGACTCCGGTACGTGGTTAGACTGACGCCAGTTAGCGACTCCGGTACGTGGGTAGACTACGTCAGTTAGCGACTCCGGTACGTGGGTAGACTGAGGCCAGTTAGCGACGCTGGAGGACTCCGGTACGTGGGTAGACTGACGCCAGTTAGCGACTCCGGTACGTGGGTTGACTGACGTCAGTTAGCGACTCCGGTACGTGGGTAGACTGAGGCCAGTTAGCGACGCTGGAGGACTCCGGTACGTGGGCAGACTGACGCCAGTTAGCGACTCCGGTACGTGGGCAGACTGACGCCAGTTAGCGACTCCGGTACGTGGGTTGACTGACGCCAGTTAGCGACTCCGGTACGTGGGCAGACTGACGTCAGTTAGCGACTCCGGTACGTGGGTAGACTGACGCCAGTTAGCGACGCTGAAGAACTCCGGTACGTGGGTAGACTGACGCCAGTTAGCGACTCCGGTACGTGGGTAGACTGAGGCCAGTTAGCGACTCCGGTACGTGGGTAGACTGACGTCAGTTAGCGACGCTGGAGGACTCCGGTACGTGGGTAGACTGACGCCAGTTAGCGACTCCGGTACGTGTGTAGGCTGACGCCAGTTAGCGACTCCGGTACGTGGGCAGACTGACGTCAGTTAGCGACGCTGGATGACTCCGGTACGTGGGCAGACTGACGTCAGTTAGCGACTCTGGTACGTGGGTAGACTGACGCCAGTTAGTGACGCTGGAGGACTCCGGTACGTGGGTAGACTGAGGCCAGTTAGCGACTCCGGTACGTGGATAGACTGACGTCAGTTAGCGACTCCGGTACGTGGGTAGACTGACGCCAGTTAGCGACGCTGGAGGACTCCGGTACGTGGGTAGACTGAGGCCAGTTAGCGACTCCGGTACGTGGGCAGACTTACGTCAGTTAGCGACTCCGGTACGTGGGTAGACTGACGCCAGTTAGCGACTCCGGTACGTGGGCAGACTGACGTCAGTTAGCGACTCCGGTACGTGGGCAGACTGACGTCAGTTAGCGACTCCGGTACGTGGGTAGACTGACGCCAGTTAGCTACTCCGGTACGTGGGTAGACTGACGTCAGTTAGCGACGCTGGAGGACTCCGGTACGTGGGCAGACTGAGGCCAGTTAGCGACTCCGGTACGTGGGTAGACTGACGTCAGTTAGCGACGCTGGAGGACTCCGGTACGTGGGTAGACTGACGTCAGTTAGCGACTCCGGTACGTAGATAGACTGGCGTCAGTTAGCGACTCCGGTACGTGGGTTGACTGACGCCAGTTAGCGACTCCGGTACGTGGGTAGACTGACGCCAGTTAGCGACTCCGGTACGTGGGTTGACTGACGTCAGTTAGCGACTCCGGTACGTGGGTAGACTGAGGCCAGTTAGCGACTCCGGTACGTGGGTAGACTGAAGCCAGTTACCGACTCCGGTACGTGTGTAGGCTGACGTCAGTTAGCGACTCCGGTACGTGGGTAGACTGAGGCCAGTTAGCGACTCCGGTACGTGGGTTGACTGACGTCAGTTAGCGACTCCGGTACGTGGGTAGACTGACGCCAGTTAGCGACTCCGGTACGTGGGTAGACTGAGGCCAGTTAGCGACTCCGGTACGTGGATATACTGACGTCAGTTAGCGACTCCGGTACGTGGGTAGACTGAGGCCAGTTAGCGACGCTGGAGGACTCCGGTACGTGGGTAGACTGAGGCCAGTTAGCGACTCCGGTACGTGGATATACTGACGTCAGTTAGCGACTCCGGTACGTGGGTAGACTGAGGCCAGTTAGCGACTCCGGTATGTGGGTAGACTGACGTCAGTTAGCGACTCCTGTACGTGGGTAGACTGACGTCAGTTAGCGACGCTGGAGGACTCCGGTACGTGGGTAGACTGAGGCCAGTTAGCGACTCCGGTACGTGGATAGACTGACGTCAGTTGCGACTCCGGTACGTGGGTAGACTGACGCCAGTTAGCGACGCTGGAGGACTTCGGTACGTGGGTAGACTGACGCCAGTTAGCGACTCCGGTATGTGGGTAGACTGACGTCAGTTAGCGACTCCGGTACGTGGGCAGTCTGACGTCAGTTAGCGACTCCGGTACGTGGGTAGACTGACGCCAGTTAGCGACGCTGAAGAACTCCGGTACGTGGGTAGACTGACGCCAGTTAGCGACGCTGGAGGACTCCGGTACGTGGGTAGACTGACGCCAGTTAGCGACTCCGGTATGTGGGTAGACTGACGTCAGTTAGCGACTCCGGTACGTGGGCAGTCTGACGTCAGTTAGCGACTCCGGTACGTGGGTAGACTGACGCCAGTTAGCGACGCTGAAGAACTCCGGTACGTGGGTAGACTGACGCCAGTTAGCGACGCTGGAGGACTCCGGTACGTGGGTAGACTGACGCCAGTTAGCGACTCCGGTACGTGGGTAGACTGAGGCCAGTTAGCGACTCCGGTACGTGGATAGACTGACGTCAGTTAGCGACTCCGGTACGTGGGTAGACTGACGCCAGTTAGCGACGCTGGAGGACTACGGTACGTGGGTAGACTGAGGCCAGTTAGCGACTCCGGTACGTGGATAGACTGACGTCAGTTAGCGACTCCGGTACGTGGGTAGACTGACGCCAGTTAGCGACGCTGAAGAACTCCGGTACGTGGGTAGACTGACGCCAGTTAGCGACTCCGGTACGTGGGCAGACTTACGTCAGTTAGCGACTCCGGTACGTGGGTAGACTGACGCCAGTTAGCGACTCCGGTACGTGGGTAGACTGACGTCAGTTAGCGACGCTGGAGGACTCCGGTACGTGGGTAGACTGACGTCAGTTAGCGACTCCGGCACGTGGGTAGACTGACGTCAGTTAGCGACTCCGGTACGTGGGTAGACTGACGTCAGTTAGCGACTCCGGTACGTGTGTAGGCTGACGCCAGTTAGCGACGCTGGAGAACTCGACTAGCGACTCCGGTACGTGGGTATACTGACGCCAGTTAGCGACTTGGCTCAAATGGGATACAATAACCCTGTTGCCATGACACTAGTTAATCCGGATTTCCTCTCAAATCGCGATTTCAGCAGTCATGGAAACGCCTGTTTAATGAAAACGGATTGGATTCTGTAAGCGGATCGTAGAAACGGTATTTTCAGAGGAAACCGGATTGAAATCGCTTATCTACTCGTCTCGTTCAACGATCATTTTATAATGGAAATATAGCGTACAAACACGAAACTCGCACATAACAAATTTCGCGATGGCAAGAACATCTTGTGCAAAATTTGTTCCCCTATCGCCACGCCACACAATCGCCACAATGTATCATTTAAGTGTATATCGTGTTTCGCACCGTCGCCGCTAGGTGGCTAGAGCCGAGCCGGCCGCGGCGGTGGCTGTAATCCGATCTCCGACCAAAACAAGGGTCGAGAGTCTCGAATGTAATCCGGATTTCCCCTCCTACCGTCATGGAAACGCCCACTGTAATCCTGATTTCCTTCATTAGTGAATCCAATTTAAAACCCAATCGGATTCACTACTGCCATGGAAATGGAGCTATTGCTTAAAGGGAATAGTACACCTTGGGAAAAGCATGTGGAATGATGGAAAATAGTGTCCTGATTACGGTTCTGGCATTCGTTTTTGCGAAAAAAGTACTAATTTGTCATAATTGGCAAAATATTGATATTAATACAAATGACGTCACAATAATCTTGCGTCACCAAAACGAGTGGTGACGTCATACCGGCAAAAGTCTATCCTTGAATCACAACATGTAATAAACACTAACAACCTCGTTCGCTAGGTCGCGACTCGCGAGTATATTGATCGCGATTGAAAATGTGGAATGTGTACACTATGGCCTTGCATGAGTAGAGTTGGAGTGGCGTTGCGTCAACACATACCCATAATGTTCATGTGCATAAATAAATGTGATATACCTACCCACAAATGTGTTTATATGTGTGTTCATTGGTATGTGGTGGATGTAAATAAATGTGTGGATGTGCAGTTAAATGCTAATATTGCAGCTACCGGTACGAGCCACCCATCAAAAGGTGTGCCTTTTCAAGACGAGTGTCGACATTGTTTTCAATTGGAAATCCAATGCAAATTGACAAAGTTATTGTAGCGTTGGGGAATGACAGAGGGGTCATAGGGGTAGAGAGAGAGTGGGAGGGTATGATAGGGAACAAGGAGCTGGGCCGGGTTCCGCTCCACTCTGGCGTGTGGAGGGAGGGGTACGTTGTAGAGTGGGATAGCAGTGGGGGGATACATTGTAGGGAGAGGGGAATGGAGAAGAAGGTAGAAGGAGAGCGGGGGTTTAAAGAGAAAGGAGAAATGGGAGACGATGAGTGCATCCACTCCACCAGCTGTCATGGGAAGCTGCTGCTCCCTCTGGCTGTACTGGGAACTGCTGATCCCTCTTGTCCTCTTCGTCAGCTCGACCTTCGGTGACCTGCCGTGACCTGCAGTGACCTGCAGTGACCTGCAGTGTTCTGCAGTGACCTGCAGTGACCTGTCATGACCTGCAGTGACCTGCAGTGACATGCAGTGACTTGCAGTGACATGCAGTGACCTGCAGTGACATGCAGCGACCTGCAGTGACCTGTCCGGTTCGTAGGTCTGCTAGAAGTGATGGGAGATGTAGAAGCTGATGTAGAGATGTAGGTGTAGCATAGCGTAGATGTAGAGACAGATGTCTTGATGTAGGTATAGCGTAGCGTAGCAAGATCCCCTTCCGCGTACAAAACATCTGATGGTGGTAGATGCTTTTAAATTTTGAGAGACTGATCATCCTGGTCCATCGTATAGGCTGGTTCACCGACATGCCATTTCACTGCTCGAGGACGGGAGGGGCAGTGTCTCGCCCATGAGGGTGAGGACGGTACAAAGGGAAAAGGGGTAGGATTAGCGTCGGTTGTGACGCCCTGGTGACCACTGCCAACTTTCGTGATTAGGTATCTCTTTACAATCGTAAGTCGGATCGTAAGTTAGGTCATCCGTCCAGTTACCCATCCCCTCGAACCCCTGCTCACCTCCAAAGCCAAAATCGCCCACTTTGTCTTACGCCCAGCGTCGCTAAGTTTTGCTTTCCTTCGAGTGATGATCCGTACGGCTGTCCAGGCAAAGTTCGGACTACTCCTACTGGGCCTTAACCTAAGATTTATCCGTCATCATCCGTACTGCCACTTTCCTAGCTACAGACATTCCGCTTTCATTCGCCCCATAATTATTGGTCCGTCCCCAAAAATTCCCTCCCAGTAGTGCCGGATGCCAGCTGGATGAGTGACTCCCAGGTAGGATAAATGTCCTCGTCAATACGAAATCCTATTAGCGCTCCGCTGAACGACAGCATTGCTGCGTGGGCCGCCCAGAATATATGCACTTAATGTAATCCGTCCAGTTCCTCCTTTAAAAGGGAGCGAGTTTATCCATAGGACTTATATGAAACACCGACTACGCTTTACTGCCCGTCTTATCCTCTCTGTCCGGGAGAGGCCCCTATACCTACTGTCCGGGCCTACGACCTGGGCTCCGCCGGACCTGGGTCCTCTATCCGGGCCTAACTTGGGCTCCGCCGGACCTCTGACCTCCATCCGGGCCACGACCTGGCTCCGCCGGACCAACTTTCTAAGTTAACATCGACCGGCATCGACGGCGGGCCACGCGGATGTCCTTGCCTATATACCGACTGCGGGCGCCCGGGAATTTCTTTAGGAGGTCTTCCCGTTTAACCGTGAGTGACTTCTGAGGCACGTCTGGCCTCCTCCTCCCTCTTATCCTTCCTCCCTCGCCCTCCTTTTTCTGCGCCAACCTATCATCCTCTGGGCATTTGGCACCCGCAGTCTCGGACTTACTAATTGTAACCTCCCTGTGATATGCGGCCAGCCGATATCACTCGGTCTGGGCATAATTTTCCACGAGCACTTTCATTCACATGTTTCGCCACGCTGATAGATGTTCGATACAAGGATCGGGCACACAAGCCGTCATGCCTCTCCTCCAAGCTCCGATACGATTTAATCTCTGTCCTGTCCTGTCCTGACCCACTGTTGCAGGGATCACACCTCCCTGTCCTGTCCTGTCCCACTGTTGCAGGGATCACACCTCCCTGTCCTGTCCTGTATCACTCGGTCTGGGCATAATTTTCCACGAGCACTTCATTTGCATGTTTCGCCACACTGATAGATTATCGATACAGGGATCGTGCATACAAGCCGTCATGCCTCTTCTCCAAGCTCCAATACTATTTCATCTCTGTCCGGCCCTGACTTGACTGTGAGTATTATCAGCCATAGTACATTTATCTTACCTCTCTCTGCTGGAATACGTAATTACTGCTATCTGCCGAGACACATTACTGAAACTTCCTTCGAGTGTACTTCGGATGCCTGAGCCTTGGCCTCTGCATTAGCGGTGGTATCCCTTTAATCGTATGCGTCTCAACGCCCTCGCCACACATCGGCGCTACGTCAGTATTATTTGCATCTAGGCTCGATTCACTCTGTTCCTTTGCGGTCCTGTCTCGTGATAGTCTCCACGGACAGCTTGCACATTGCTCCGCCCTTTAAAAAGTAAATCCAGCCATTTACCAGTAAATTCCTACATGGGAAACGTTGTCCAAAAATAATCGCAACCAGAGATAACGTGCATATATCACAAATGACCCATTTCAATAAGCATCAGCTAGTAATCTCCTAAATATCACTTTTAAACTTTAATATAATCGGCAGTGCACCATCGTCAGAATATATTCAAATAATTTAACGCTGTTTATAGTTGGCTAATAATAAGGCTTAAGTTACCACTTGGACTGTCAATATACAGGACATCTAACATTACAGTTGTACCATGACGTTAACAAAGGGAGGCGTCGGCTGTAATGTCGTAAATCGCGAGCTGCTGGCTGAAGGTGTATTTTTAACAGACGGTTAGGAGACTCACAATATTAAGAAAGTTAATTTGACTGTTATACTTATCATCCACTGACTCGCAAGTATACGTCTGTTGCAGGTTGCTGCACCCTTAGAACCTTTTACGGGCTGAACTAGTTATGGTTTGATCGATAATTCCAAGAAGGTAATATAGACAGGGATTTAACGTTAACCACTCCGGATCAGCGGCACGGCTAAGGAATCGCATTTCTCATACACCGTCCTTAAACAATCGTCGGTAGGAAGCGATGCTGGACCAATAGCTAATAGCGCATCGCCAATTTTACATATGTAATCTTAGACAGACAATCCCCTGGCGGTAACTTACCAGTCTCCGATTTGTGTTGTCCCGCTCAACATAGAGCACACCTCTAAGCGACAGAATGAACCGATACTTTATAACCAATCGATGCCGTCTCAGTGATATGGTCCTTACATTTGTTATCCTTACCTGCCAAGCTAGAATGACGAGTCTCTACCCAACCTCACTAATACTTTGTCTGGTAGTTGGGTTACCTGGCGTTTTAACCGTTCAGCGAAAGTTACCATTCCGTGATTTGAAATCGTCCACAACTCTGATACATAACGTTAAATTTACTGAAGCGGAAACGTACTTAATCATTAAACTCGGGCTTCTGGCTAAGTATTGCGAGCAAGACGAGAACGAATTAATCGAACCATTCAAACAACAATCGAAACATATCCTACTTATCTGCGGCTATACTGGCTTAATTCTTGCCTTACCTCATGCTGTCGGGGAACCGCATCGCTGTGTACATTTCCTTCCTTCAACGACCCTCTCGACTCCATCATGTCTCCTTTCCCCCGTAAAATGTTACACAAATTTACAATGTTTATTTTAACTCAGCAACTAAACAAACGGTAGCGCAGTAAATAATCGTTTTTGGTACGTCCCAATCAATTTACATGTTCAACCAATGATTCATTTGAATCTCCGCCTAATATCACCAAAACCAGCAAAGAACCGAATAATTGACTCGCTCAATCTCTAGTTTAAAATACTAACTAAAACCGCTCGTATTTACATGCGCCAATGCGCTAGGGCTTACGCCATGACCTCCTGCAACGCAGCGTGCTGGATTCCAAAGTACTACGGTCGCCTGGCATCACACCTCTAGTACAGCATCGGCTACACATACATTTTTCCTGCCTTCCTAGGTAAAAAGTAGCGAGCCTGGACAGATGACCCAAATTACGTAAAATATCCCACTTAGTCCCTTATTGTTTAAATTTTGTAGTCACCGGACCTGGGCAGAATTTCGGGTAGGATCGGAGAGGATGAGCAGCTTCGTGACTTACTGTGATCTGCCGCCGTCGGCTCAGTTCTTGTCGTCTTCCTCTCTCTCTGCGGCTGTCAGCCCTGCCACGGCGGACGGCTGCTGCCGCCGCGCCGCGGGCAGCGCGCGTGTTGAGGTCCCGAAGTCGACTCCCCCGGCTCGTGTGTCCGCTGCTGTCCGCTCCCCTTCCGCTGTCTTGTCTCCGCTGTCCGCCGTCTTGTCTCCGCTGTCCGCCCTGCCACGGCGGACGGCTACCGCCGCCGCGCCGCGGGCAGCGCGCGTGCTGGGGTCCCGTTGTCGACTGCCTCCGCTGCTGTCCGCTGCTGTCCGCTCCCCTTCCGCTGCTGTCCGCTCCTGTCCGCTGTCTTGTCTCCGCTGTCAGCCCTGCCACGGCGGACGGCTGCCGCCGCCGCGCCGCGGGCAGCGCGCGTGCTGGGGTCCCGTTGTCGACTTCCTCCGCTGCTGTCCGCTGCTGTCCGCTCCCCTTGCGCTGTCTGCTCCTCCCCGCTGTCTTGTCTCCGCTGTCAGCCCTGCCACGGCGGACGGCTGCCGCCGCCGCGCCGCGGGCAGCGCGCGTGCTGGGGTCCCGTTGTCGACTGCCTCCGCTGCTGTCCGCTGCTGTCCGCTCCCCTTCCGCTGCTGTCCGCTCCTGTCCGCTGTCTTGTCTCCGCTGTCAGCCCTGCCACGGCGGACGGCTGCCGCCGCCGCGCCGCGGGCAGCGCGCGTGCTGGGGTCCCGTTGTCGACTGCCTCCGCTGCTGTCCGCTGCTGTCCGCTCCCCTTCCGCTGCTGTCCGCTCCTGTCCGCTGTCTTGTCTCCGCTGTCAGCCCTGCCACGGCGGACGGCTGCCGCCGCCGCGCCGCGGGCAGCGCGCCTGCTGGGGTCCCGTTGTCGACTTCCTCCGCTGCTGTCCGCTGCTGTCCGCTCCCCTTCGCTGTCTTGTCTCCGCTGTCAGCCCTGCCACGGCGGACGGCTGCCGCCGCCGCGCCGCGGGCAGCGCGCGTGCTGGGGTCCCGTTGTCGACTTCCTCCGCTGCTGTCCGCTGCTGTCCGCTCCCCTTCGCTGTCTTGTCTCCGCTGTCAGCCCTGCCACGGCGGACGGCTGCCGCCGCCGCGCCGCGGGCAGCGCGCGTGCTGGGGTCCCGTTGTCGACTTCCTCCGCTGCTGTCCGCTGCTGTCCGCTCCCCTTCGCTGTCTTGTCTCCGCTGTCAGCCCTGCCACGGCGGACGGCTGCCGCCGCCGCGCCGCGGGCAGCGCGCGTGCTGGGGTCCCGTTGTCGACTGCCCCGGCTCGTGTGTCCGCTGCTGTTCGCTCCCCTTCCCCTCTCTGTGCGACGTTGCCTCTTTTTATACTCCGACCCGGCGGTGTCTTGCTCTGGGTGTGGCACACCCCCGTCTTCTGATTGGCCGATTCTTGCCGTCGACAATTTTGCATTTCTAGTGTATAGAGCTTCTTCAAACTTCTTAATGACCTTTCTTACTTAATTTTGTTCATAATATAATTGCTTCAAGTAGTGCATATTTCTTCCACTTTCTTGTTTGCTTGCTACCTATGGCCACGCCCTTTGCTTTGTTACTGTGTCTGGTGTCTGGTGCAAATATCTTTATATAAGTTTGATAAGAGGACTACGGCATCTTTATATAACCAGATAATTTTGGTTTCTTGATAATGCATCTTGCTGATAAAATGGTATTCTTCAATAATCAATCAGGTAGTCCTTTCAGTCATTGCATTCCAATTATTACGTCGTAGTATCGTTTTTAGATGACTTTCTTTTCATCCCTTTATTTTTCCAGCATGAAATGTTCGCCT